>JAQGDQ010000611.1:77500-105000 GCA_030141605.1 Tubiluchus corallicola
AGGTTCAAATTCGAGGTTATTAATCAGCGAAATCTGCCGGCGAATCACAGAATAAACAATTGAGCGTCATATTGCTCAAACTCTATGACTCGAGGCGCAGTGACAGCTTTAAGATTTTGTTAACGGCAACAGCAACGTTATGAACTGAGAGCTGAAATTTCGAAATTACATTTGTCTGCTTAGATGATGATAGCAAAGACAGCGATAAGCATAACAGCAACATTACCAAGAACAACAACGGCAACAGCAGCACCAAATGCAACAGCAACATCAAGTGCTACAACTGCAACAGGGAAAGACAACACCAACAGCAATAAAGATTAATGACAATGATAACGATAACCATAACCACAAACAACAACAACAAAACAGCAACAATAACAATAAAAGCAACTGGAGGAGCAGCAGCAGCAGCAGCAGCAACAACAACAACAGCTACAACAACAGCTACAACAACAACAACAACAACAACAACAACAACAACAACAACACAACAACAACAACAACCACAGCAACAACAACACAACAACAACAACAACAACAGCTACAACAACAACAACAACTACAACAACAACAACAACTACAACAACAACAACTACAACAACAACAACAACAGCCACAACAACAACCACAGCAACAACAACAACAACAACAACAACAACTACAACTACGACAACCACAACAAACAACAACAACAACAACACAACAACAACAACAACAACAACAACAACAACAACAACAATAACAACAACAACAACAGCTACAACAACAACAAAAACAGCAACAACAACAACAACAACATCAACAACATTCAGATGATTTAAGATTTGGGCGAGCCTTCGACCAAAAATAGGACACAAGTAATTATTCTAGCGTGATTATACAATAGATTCTGCAAATGAGCTCAATTGCCGAAAAGAGTGAATTTTCACGTTCAAAAACGCATTAGTCTATAAATGTCACATCGCCAACGTACGCATAATAATTACACGTATTTCCAGGCAAAATCCCAGGTTCAAGCTGAGAAGACACGGCGATGCGCAATACTTAAAAATTTGCGCTTTCGCAGCTGGACGCAGACATTAATTGTAGACATTTGTCGTCAAAACGAAACCTGAAATGAATTCTACTAATGCTGTGACGTTTTGTCGATCGTACTCTTGCGTAAATGAGACAAAAATTAATAACGCACAAATCATTAGTTTTTGTAAGTACAATTCACATTATTTTATTGAATAACTTTGCAATATTTTCGTAAAAAATGCTTTTTACATTGCTAACATTTGATTGTTAGCTGTCTGGATGTCTGAAAGGTTAAATAGGTAAATTTAGAACCTATTATTGCTAACATTTGATTGTTAGCTGTCTGGATGTCTGAAAGGTTAAATAGGTAAATTTAGAACCTATTATTGCTAACATTTGATTGTTAGCTGTCTGGATGTCTGAAAGGTTAAATAAGTAAACTTAGAACCTATTATTGCTAACATTTGATTGTTAGCTGTCTGGATGTCTGAAAGGTTAAATAAGTAGACTTAGAATCTATTATTGCTAACATTTGATTGTTAGCTGTCTGGATGTCTGAAAGATTAAATAAGTAAACTTAGAACATATTATGCTTAAAATAAATATAACTGCTTTTTAAAGTAGTTTTTATTCTGAATTACACAATTTGGGGCGGGGGGCATAATCTTTTCAGTGCATAGGGGGTCTTGCGGTCTTAATCCGACCCTGCTTTAAGCACATTTCAGCGTTGGACTCATTTCAGTTTTTGACCAAGCGACACATCCCTACAATGTCTGCATCCAGTTGAGAGCGCGCAACTTTTAAACATCGCCGTTTCTCTTAATGGATGACAGGATGTTTTTTCATACACTACCCCATTTTCACGTCCGATAGAAAGTATACATTTAACACAGTTAATACTGCAAAAGCATTTCTGATGATTAAATAATAGATTAAAAACTTAATTAACGGTGGGCGAGCCCAACTATTGATGACATATTAAACTAACATTGTTTTCAACAACAAAAATATTTCACGAGTGTGATGCACGTGTTTGCGAAAGCGAAAGTATAGTGCTACTGTAAAATATTCAGTGTGTTGTACTAAAACTAGGCAAGTTTTAGGATAAAATTCAAATTTCAAATTTACCGCTGTCCTCAGAGCATGAAGTGTCAATAGTGTGTAGTTCGTCACAAACTAACACGTTCGAATTGAGAGGTAGAGCACCTGTTTTTAGTGCAAAGCGTTTCCGAAATGCAGGTGCTAGCGCCCGTCTGACTAGAGAATGGCGAAAGGCATGTAACAGCGAAGCACTAGTGGCGCAAACGTGAAATTGTATTTGTGTGGTAATAATTCTTTCACGTGAGTTATTTTTGAAACAAAATAGTATGTTTCCTTTCAATATTTTAAAGAGTAGATTGCTTTCACCTACAGTTTAAGATTGGACCCGGTTTTGCTTTAATACCACCTTCATCAGTGAGCATTGTTAATGTGCAATTTAATTTCCTAAAACTTATTTAAATATTGAAATGTATGCTTTTGTGAAATGTCAAAAGTAACAGTTTTTGCTGCCCAAGTTTTTAGCATCCTACGACTACATCACGTATAAGTTTTAGTAATCATGCACTAAAAACTTTTATAAATCACCCATATATCAAGCCAAGTAACTCGCAAGTGTGTTCAGACTAGAGAGCAAAACTTGCTGTGAGTTACTCTCCAGCAGTAAGCACGAGCTGACACTCCCTTATCTATTCACCACGAGAAATCTCGAGAGTAACTCGACGAGTCATTCACACTAGACAGTAACTTGCAAGTGTGTTCAGACTAGAGAGAAAAACTTGCTGTGAATTACTCTCCAACAGTAAGCACGAGCTGACACTCCCTTATCTATTCATAAGTGTCGAGAGTAACTCGCCGAGGCGTACACACTTGGCAGTAACTCATGGAAAATCATCTCGCAGAAACTGTGGAAGAGTTTGCAATTTCTTGCCGACAGTAACTCACAAACCAGTTCACACTTGCGAGTTACTGCCAGGCAAAATATATACAATGCTAAAGAGGGATAACTCATACTTCTTCACTAGTAATACCACACCCTGCTAATAGCTGCTAATCAATTCAGTTGGTTAATTGAGTCAAAACACTTAATATCGCAAACTGAGTCTATTAGGCAGTGCCTACTACAGATAAAATCACAGTCATCCTGGTTTACACATGACAATTTCTCCTAATTTTTTGCGGTTTCTTAGCACATTAATATTTAAAGCTCTCGCAGCCATTGCAGTGCATACTAAACTAAATAGTGATGACTCATACTTCTTCACTAGTAATACTACATTCGTCCGCTATTATTACCTGAGCACAAAATTATAACATTTCTAGTAACAATTTCCTTATTTATATTATCTATATAGTGGGAGCTCTTTATCAAATCGATGCTGTGCTTGTAATTAAGAACTTCAGAACTCTAAAATTCCACTAAGAAGCAGTAATTAAGAAAAAACTTACCTGTTTTTGACGAATGCGAAAATGAATGGTGACGATTTTTTGCTCCCGAACTTGTCGAAGATTTTTTCAGAAAAAGCAATCAGTGCAGGATTCAGTAAACTTGATTACCGGCAGGTTAGCTGAAGTACAAAGATGCTTAGAGTGTAATTAGGAAATACTGCCTCCACGGAGGCACATCTTAGCTGCGCGCGCAGCGGACTTTCTCCCACGCCTCACCTATTGCTTCTAGCGTTGGCATAAGTTTACGAGGAAAGAGATTTTTACAAGTAAGATGAGAGGAGACCGGTAATAAAGTCACAGGTAAAAGAGTCACAGGTAATAAAGTCACAGGTAAAAGAGTCACAGGTAATAAAGTCACAGGTAAAAGAGTCACAGGTAAAAGAGTCACAAGTAATCACAATTTTCGAACAAATTGTGAATGACTTGAATATCTTTGTGAGATTACAAATTTCTTTCTTGCTCAAAATTGTGATTTTTTTCCGGCCACCGTAAATTAATCGACTTTTTCCTGTGACTTTTTCCCTAAGCAAAATTGTGATTGAATTATCCATATTTGGCAGATAGATGTAACTATGTCAATTAATGAAATTTATTGCCGACTGGTTTCGAATAAACTGTTCATTGTCAAGGCATCTAAAACAAAGAATTTACCAGAATTTAGAAACAACGTCGTAATGCAGTTCAGTAGTTAGATAGGCAAAAGATATATGATATAATATTATATAGATAGTTTAAAAAAATGTTACACTCCAGGCAAATTGTTAAATTATCTATATGCTATATCGTATACCTGGTTTAATCATATAGAGGACCTAGCTTAGTTTTGTTATCTATTCTGCACATTCGGGAACATGCATATTCAAATTTTGCTCTTAAAGGAAAACCAGACACCCATCTTAAATTATATATAGCTCAAAACACTCCACCCTTATAGGGTGGTTTGTTTTGAGCTATATAAACAATATAAGATATTGAAAGAAACATACTATTTTTTGAAGAATGAGTTACGTGAAAGAATTATTATCAAAACGGTAAATACGCGTTCGCACGACTAATTTTTCGCTGTTACATGCATTTCACCACTCACTAGTTAAATGGATACTAGCACCTGCATCTCGAAAACGCCTTCAGTCGCTGTACGTCTTAGTTCAGAGGTGTTCAATTGTGACGTACCGCACACGTTCGAGAGCTCATGCGTAAGCAAAGCGGTCAACTTCAAATTGAGTTTTAAAAATAAATTTTGTCGAGTTTTCGTATATCACACTGAATGTACTTCAATTTTGGCTTTCGCAAACACGTACAACACGGTCAGGGAAAACTTGTGCTGATGAAAATTATGCTCAGTTATGACGTCATCACTAACTGAACTCACCGGCCGTTAATTAAGTTTTTAACCTGTTATCAGAATTAGTTATCAGAAACATTTTGACATTAAAATGTATACTTTCTACCGTACTTCAAAATGGGGTAAGATATGAAAAATCATCTTGTTTTCCTTTAAAGTAACTTGCAAAGATTAATATATTATTGTGCAGCCATTATTATTCATTATGACACTTGTTTTGCAAAGGAAAGCAAACTAAGTCTACTGTACTGACAGTTACCTTGAACTTTTCCAGTTTTCAACAATGTCATCTTACTAAGTTTAAACCAACTTCTCTTAGAATTTTATCACACAATTAGTAGGTTCCCCGATTTTTAAATGAAGCCATATTTATTGGCTGTGCACGTTAACAACGCATGTTATTTGCTTTAAAATCTCATTTATGAAGTTAAGCAAAGTGTTATTTAAATTCTTTATTACGTTATGAATATTTAAAATGATGAATTACTGACCGAAAGAACAATATTAGCTTCTTGAAATCTCTTTCTATTTCTGTTTCTGTTTGCTTTCAGTGTTGGCAACTTGCCAAAATCTAAATTAAACTGATCAAAGCCGGATTTTTCTATAAAGATCAATTTCGCCGCATCTCAAATAATTACCCCACCCCAGCAGGTGTGAGTTACAAAGCGGAAATAATTATTTTACCTGTTAGGTAACCTCTAGTTCATGATGCTTCAGGTGTTAAGTGTCAGCCTACACACAGTAGAGTATAAGTCAGTGATTAAAGTAACCTCGAACCAACTCACTAACCAACCAACCGATCAAAACGAAGCAAGCAACCAACCAACCAAGCATTCAACTAACCAGTCGGCTAGCTAATCATTCAACCAGCAAACGAAGCAGCTTTAATCCCTCAAACTAACCAGCAAAATTATCAACCTACCCACCAACGAACCATCTATCCAACGAGCCAGTCAGTTAGCCAATCAATCAACAAAGAAACCAGATAGCCAATCAACAAACCAAATCAACCATGCAGCTAGCCAAGCAACCAATCAACCAACAGGACAGCAAACTACCCAAACAAAGAAATGCACATTCCACAAGCAAACAATTGGCCTGCTAGCTATCAGTTAGTTAGTCAGTGAGTCTGCCAATCAATTAATCAATCAATCAATCAGTCAATCAATCAATCAATCAATCGATCAATCAATCAATCAATCAATCAATCAATCAATCAATCAATCAATCAATCAATCAGTCGATAAATCAATCAATCAATAAGTCAGTCAAGCAATCAATCAATCAGTCAATCAAATAATTAGTTAGTTAATCAGTTAGTCAGTCAGTCAGTCAATAAGTCAGTCAGTCAGCCAACCAGGAAGTTAGTCAGTTTGTTAATCAGTCAGTTAGTCAACCAAACAAGCAACCAAGTAAAATGCAATTAATAGTTGAGGAAAAATCTAAACCTTTGTCCTTAGTTTAACTGCAGCAACTGTTGTAACTGTTAAACATATTTTAAAATTATTTCTTTAAAAAAGCCAACGGAATATGTCACACCCTCACAGTGCGTTTCCTTTTTATAGTCTTTATTTTCTTGACTCGCCTCCAGGGATACACCCACTTAACTAAGATAAATAAAATCTTGAAGCCAAACAGAGCTTTTCATTGACAATATAACTTGACTTAAAATTCATGATCGATGACAACGATTATGATGGTGGTTGTTATGGTGTTGGTGGTGGTGGTGGTTTTGATAGTGATGGCGATGGTGATGATGATGATGACGTTACAACGGCGGTTTAGCAAAATGCATGATTTCATACTGCCACCCCTCACGTAGGAATTGGTCTAGTCCATTACAAGGTCATTTTCAAGCCTAGTATGGATGAACTTAGTCCCTTGGACTAGTCTAGTAACATTCCGAATACTTGTTTCCGCGAGCCGGCACAACAAATTCAAATATAGTGTGGTTTTCCAGGTAGTGCCAGGTAGTGCCAATTTACATTCAATGTATTTTGCGAATAACACTAAAAGACCCTTATAAGTTGCAAATAATCTGAAACCAAAACCTCTCTTCTTTTTATGTTGTCAAGAGTTTTAATACTGGACGAGACAAGTACTCGGCCAATTTTGTAGTGTGAACGAAGCTTAAGATAGTTCCAAATTTAATAATGAAAGCAATAAGTCGTTTTCTTTAACACATCCAAATTCGCTAGAATCTTTCTAGTTTTACTTAAAATGTTACTAAAGGAAAGTGTACATCTGCCTGCATCGCATACCCTATACCTGTTTGTTACAGTTTCAACAATTTTAGCCGTAATTCTGTTCTTTCTTTCATGTGTGACAAAAGTAAAACATGCGTGTAGAATGAGAGTAAATCCAGAACCCTCGTCACACCGTATCATAAACTTTAATTTACTCTGTTCGCAAAGCCCCCGAGCAGCGCACGACAATCAGCTCTCACCGAAAAAGAAGTAATTTCGTCTTTGCCAGATCTAGCGAGCCTACGTAATCTCCTATTGCACACACCGTGCTTGAAATGAAATTTTTCATATACGAGAAATAATGTATGTCGCGTTAGCGTCACATAGATCTCGGTGAAGCCATTTGTAAATTTATGCGAGAAGACGACGGGTTACCCGAAGTGGTTTGTGTTACGCCTCGTTGAGCACGAATTCGCTGTCTCAAGTGCGATTCTTAAGCGTCAAAATTCGACAAGAAAAACTACAGAAAAGCTGTAAATTTTTACTGATTCGTATGATAACGTCAACTGCTGTTATTTTCGGAGAATTTCTCTGCATATCAAGTTTATGTAAACCGAGTTAGTCGCCCCAAGTAACTGCCATTTTCTAGTTTCCGCGAAGTTCGCCTACTTGCGTTTCTACTGATCTGATTACAGCGCTATTTAAAAAACACGCGTTCCATTGATTATAATTAGTAACCGGTTTTAATTAGTTAATTAACGGCGCGGTACTGTAAAATAGATTTGTTAGTTTAAACATAATTTATTTAAGATTGGATCAGACAGTTTGAACAACATGATTTAGGAACCTCACCACAACAGACTTTATACAAGAACATTTACAGTAAAAATTGACTATAACTACACAAGCTAACAAGTTTTACTACAAGATTACATTAGATATTAGTAACATTTACAGTAAGAATTGACTATAACTACACAAGCTAACAAGTTTTACTACAAGATTACATTAGATATTAGTAACATTTACAGTAAGAATTGACTATAACTACACAAGCTGACAAGTTTTACTACAGGATTACATTAGACATTAGTAGAAAATGACGGTTAGAAAATATTAATGTACGATTATTTAAGACTGATGCATTTTATATCAGATAGAAACTAATGGAAGCGTTTAGTACGTAATATAAAGTCATGTATGCATTGGAATATTTTACAGTTAGCAACATAGTTAAATTCATCTTTTCCGAATAATAACAACTTTAACAGATCATTAGTTCCTAAGGCAGCTATATTAAGGTTTTCGGGCAGAAGTATTTCATTTAATTTATCAAACATAACAACCCTAGTTTGTTGATACAATGGGCAGTTCAACAAAATAGATTTGTTTAAAATAGTCGTAAAGAAATGCGAAGTAAAGAATTGACCTGACACGCCTATTTAGCTGAGAATACTTGGCACAAAAAATTAAGAAGGATGACAAAAGTTGAACAGAGTTGCAGAAGATCTACAGTTTTGCATACTAGTTCCAGTTTCTGCAGTTTTTTCGGAAAAAGGATCTGATATCATTTCCAAGTTGCTCCACGACAAAAAAGCTGTTAATTTAAAAACTCTAGTTCTTTTAACTTTGTAAAAAAGGAACTAATTCCATTCCCAAGTTCCTCCGCGACCAATGGGACTAATTCAACGTTCCCAGATACCCTAACGTTTTAGAAAGGGAACTAGTTCCAGTCCCGGTTCCTCCGTAATAAAAGAAACTAATTCAAAGATTCTAGATCCTCTAACTTTGCAGAAAAGGAACTATTTCCAGTTCCGGGTTCCTCCATGACAAAAGGAATCAATTCAACATTCCTAGCTTCCCTAACTTTTTAGAATGGAATCTATTTCAAGTTCCAGTTCCTACGTGACAAAAGGAACTAATTCAAAGTTTCTAAATCTTCTAACCTTACAGAAAAGTTCCAGTGCCGTAACATAGGGAACTAATTCAAAGTTTCTAGTTCCTCTAAATTTTAGAAAAGGAGCTAGTTCAACATTCCTAGTTACACTAACTTTTTAGAAAGGGATCTAGTTCAGATTCCGAGTTCCTCCGTGACAAAAGGAACTAAGTCAACATTTCTAGCTTCCCTAACTTTTTAGGAAAGGAACCGGTTCCAGACCCGAGTTTCTCCGTGACAAAAATAACTAATTCAAAGTTCCTAGTTCTTCTAAATTTTAGAAAATAAACTAGTTCCATTTTGTTGTAATGAACTAGATCCAGTTTTAGAAGGAACTAGCTGCATGAACAAAGATCATTTACAACAATGTAACCATAAAACGTTCAACGTGAGAAACAGACAAAAGAAATAAGAAAAAACAACATTATAAGAAATAAGAAGAAAAACAAACAGGAGAAAAAACGTGTGTTCAATAGATGGAAAAATGACAAGAAAAAGCGAAAAATACAACTTTTCGGACAGAAAGAAGCGAACAAATGGAGGAGAGAAAAAACACCTAAAGAAAGACGAGGAAAAACAAATCAGAAAAAAGAGGTCGCAACTACTCTTTACTTTTTTACATACTATATGAACAAAATTAGTAAAGACACTGACCACTCACTGCAAGCGGCTGCAAAGTTGTTATTTTATTTTGTTAAAATAGTTCTTCTGTTTCCTTCTTGCATTTACTTTTAATGGAAACGTAAATCAATAACTAATTGAAAACAAAATAAATTAGAACCAAGATGAAGGAGACGAAGAAAATGAGAAGAAAGAAAAATAAGAATCAGAGACGGAGAACGAAAGACTTTGTTAAAACAAGACGAAGAAACAGAAAAGAAGAAAAAGAAAGAGACATTAAGATTTGCTTTTACATTTAACTTTAGCTGACGCTTAAGTGTGGTGGTAAAAAATTACGGAAGTGGTGCTGACAAGCCTCTGGCAGAGAAGTGTCTAGTATTTGCTGGACTAACTGCTGTGTTTACCCATCTTGAGAGCAGATTTCTTTATTTTAGAATTCTACTTGCCCAATGTGTACAATAGACGTAATGGTTTTTCCATGACGATAGAAGCAAGAAAAACGAAAAAGAAGAAAAAAGAAAAAGACTACCGTCAAGATTGTGGCTTTGCATTTAACTTAAGCTATTCTTATTATCTTATCTCATTTACCACACAGTTTTTCCTGATTTTTCTTTCTTGCGTCGCATTACAAGATGGCGCCACTCAGACCGCAGCCATATTTGCTCAACCGCTAAATCGCCATCATCAGTTACACTTAATGTTGCATCAGCATTCTAGTGTTCCCTTTATCTATCAGTCAATATGCGCTTGCAAATAGCATCATCTGGACAAACACATGGCTATCAAGTACCGCTTGTATTTTTGAGCATCACTTATTAGCACAGAAGACTGGAGGAAGTTTCACAGGAGGTAAGGGCAGAGAAGGAATTTACTCTGAAAATTTAAATTTCCTAAGTTGTGCTAGCCTGTGTGATTTCTAAATAAGTGCAAGCAACGGGTAACATCATTATAAAGATATAGACTGCCAGTAAGTCAGTCAGTCAGTCAGTCAGTCAGTCAGTCAGTCAGTCAGTCAGTCAGTCAGTCAGTCAGTCAGTCAGTCAGTAAGTAAGTAAGTAAGTAAGAAAGCAAGTAAGTAAGTAAGTAAGTAAGTAAGCAAGTAAGTAAGTAAGTAAGTAAGTAAGTAAGTAAGTAAGTAAGTAAGTAAGTAAGTAAGTAAGTAAGTAAGTAAGTAAGTAAGTAAGTAAGTAAGTAAGTAAGTAAGTAAGTAAGTAAGTAAAGTAAGTAAGTAAGTAAAGTAAAGTGAGTGAGTGAGTGGTAGTGGTAAGTAAGTGGTGGTGGTGGTGGTAAGTAAGTAGAAGTAGTAAGTGAGTAAGTAAGTAAGTGAGTAAGTAAGTAAGTAAGTAAGTAAGTAAGTAAGTAAGTAAGTAAGTAAGTAAGTAAGTAAGTAAGTAAGTAAGTAAGTAAGTAAGTAAGTAAGTAAGTAAGTAAGTAAGTAAGTAAGTAAGTAAGTAAGTAAGTAAGTAAGTAAGTAAGTAAGTAAAGTAAGTAAGCAATAAGTAAGTAAGTAAGTAGGTAAGTAAGTAAGTAAGGAAGCAAGCAAGCAAACAAGCAAGGAAGCAAGTAACTCAGTAAGTAAGTAAGTAAGTAAAATAAGCAAGCAAGCAAGTAAGTAAGTAAGTAAGTAAGTGAGTAAGTAAGTAAGCAAGTAAGTAAATGCGTAAAGTGCAATTATTTTGACGTTAAGTTATTTGAAACAAGCTTAAATAACATTACGTAAAATCTGAAAAATACTAAAAGAATTCGTTACTTTATCTTCTCAATAAGATGAATAATTTTTTTGTGAATCAGTGGTGCACACTGGGTTGGCGACGCAGTGCTGTTTCATCAGTTGGCGCGAACAATTTAAATTATTAAGAATTTTTCCAACTACATAAGTCTTTCAAACAGGTAAGCTTAATATAACTTTGCATGGAAAGTACATCGGGACATACAACACATTAAAATTCCCATTTCTTCCTCTTTAATTCCACAGTTTTTCCAATTTGCATTAGTGCAGGATGCATGTTAATTTCAAACAATACTCTTTCTTTATTTTTATTTCAACCCCACAGTGTTTTGAGAGTCAAGTTAGCATATTTGTAATGATGCTGTACATAACGTTGTTTAGCCACCAGTATTAAATGAAGTAGCGATATCACTATCTTTGTTTATCATAGTTCGACCTATGTCTAAGGACAGTTTAAATTATTTTTTCCAAAATTTGCTTCCTATTACGTATCTTACTGTTTGTTATTCAATGAATTATTGATAACTTTTCGTTTCTTTTAATGTATTAATTGTGTATTTGTTTTGATGTGAAATAGATAAACAATAAAAAACAATGTACAGTATAATTATTACTAGTGAGCACCTCTCTAGGTGCGTTTTGTTATTCATGCATCATTACCTTGACCATTTAATGGTGTGTGGCAAATAGGTGATCCTATTTAACGCATTTAGAGGCACACGTTACAGCCAATTAACGTCTCATACGGAAAGACATTAAGTTGGTCGTTAAGAAGCTTCCCTCATATAAGGAAGTTCTTGTCAGTGAGAACAATACACACTTCACTGCAGTAACAAAGAACGTAGACATCGACAATAAAAAAGCTTTGCTTTGGAACAAAAACTATTGGACAATCTCGTTCTAAAACTATTTTAGAGCAACAACGACGACAATGACAACAATGACGATGACTATAATTAAGAGAAGTGACAGCAACAGTAAAAGCAAGACCAAAAACAAGTCCAAGACAAAAGAAGCAAGAACAAGCACAAGAACAAGGACAAGGACAAAAAACACGAGCAAGACAAAGAGCAGACTAAAGAACACCAGGAGCAGGAACAACCGTAAAAGCAGAGCTAGACCAAGAACAACAGAAGCACACACAAGAGGAAAAGCAAGACAAGAACAAGGACAAAAGCATGAACAAGACCGAGAACAGAATCAAGCACAAGAACAAAAACGTGAAAAAGACCAATGACAACAGGAGAAAGAACAATAGTAAAAAAAGAACAAAAACAACAGAAGCAAGCAAGAGAGAAAAAACAGGAACAACTCCAAGGACAACAGGAGCAAGAACAACAGTAAGAGCAGAACAGGAACAAGAACAAAAAAGCAAGCACAAGAGAAAAACAAAAACAAGACCAAGGACAACAGGAAGAAGAACAACAGAAGAAAGCACAAGAAGGAAAACATGAACAAGACCAAGGACGACAGGGGCAAGAACAACAGTAAGAGTAGAAAAAGAACAAAAATACCAATACGCAAAAGCAAGAACAAGAAAAAGAACAACAGAAGCAAGAGCAAAGAAGCAAGAACAAGAACAAGAGCAGGAACAACAACAGCAAAAACAAGAAGCAGAGTGAAACAAAGACAAAGAGTTGCACAAGTACTGCTATGGCCACATCAAGAGCAACAATGACTGCAGCAACAACAACAACAATGACAGCACACAGAATCACGAAGAACACAGGAAATGCTAAATGACTAAACTTTGAGGTTTATAAATTTGTGTCGGTAAATCTTGCGCAGAGTAAATGGCTTCACCACTTTTCTTGGCGTATTGAGCTCCTTTCTCTGGCTTCCCGGCATCAAAACTAATACGCGAGAAGCCTTACTCAAACCTACGCGTTTGGACGTCTCCAGGTCACGTGATCACGTCGAGATGACGCATTTAAGGAGCGACGTAGGTCTATTAATAATAAGAAAATAAATGCAAGTTAAACGGAAAAGTCGTTTTCACGGTTTCGTTACTGTAAAAAATAAAGCGTTACGAATGATATGCAAGCCAAATTGATTTTAGATTTGATTTTTTACAGTATGTTTCCCAGTTACTGATATTCTGAAAATCATTTCACTAAGAACAATGAATTCTACAGAAGAACAAATAAGTGAAAAGGAAAAGCAGGAAGAAGAAGAGAAAACTCTCATGATATGTTTGTGAAAATTGATGACGATGCTTAATATTTTATTTTAAAAAACGCATTTACATGAATGGACCTCTAGTTGCCTCAAAGTTTAACTTAATAAAGTACGCACACACACACACGCATACATGCACACACACACACACACACACACACACACACACACACGCACACACCCTCTCACACACACGCATGCACACACACACACGCACACACACACACACGCACACACCCTCACAAACACACACATGCACACACACACATGCACGCACACACGCACACACGCACACGCACACACACACGTGGGAAATGTGGGAAACAAAAAACTTGAAACTTGAAACTCTGCTTGAAATTTAAATTTTTAAACTTAAAATTTACCGGGTTTTTGTATATCACACTGAATATTGTACAGTAGCACTGTACTTCAATTTCCGCTTTTGCAAACACGTGTAACCCGCTCATGGAATGTTTGTGCTATTGAAAATTATGTTCAGTTGTGACGTCATCGCTAATTGGGCTCCCCGGCCTTTACTTAAAACGCAATAAAACCCTCCACTTACATGAAGCTTAAAAATGCGTCTTGGAATTTTATACCAACTTACGCATATATGATATGCAAGCCACTGCATATCATATACGTACTGCCTTTTAGCATACAGGGCTTGAGTCGGCAGAGCGCTGTATAAAACATGTAAATTCAAACTCCCGCTATGACAGTTAGAGGCATCCAATTTGACGATAAGTCGTTTAAAACATGTTTAAATAGCACTGAGTAAAGTTTGAAAAATAATCAGCGCATGCGTAGCGCACACGACAATAACTTAGTAAGATTTTAAATTACTGTATTTTGTCAGTAAGGTTAAAAATACGCTTTTGGTTAATGAGCGGCGCACCCTGGAGGGTGAGTCAGCAACATTTTACCAATTGGTGAAAACGTTTTAAATAATTAACAATTTTCTTTTCTAGTTACATAAGCCTTTCAAGCAGGTAAGCGAAATGCTAAGTAATATAACTTTGTATGGAAAGGTTTTTGGGGCATAGTTTAACATTGCCTTTTTTCCCACATTCGTTGTGCGTATATGACGTCATGTAATGGCGCGGTTGGGACATTACTATTGCGCGAACACTATTGCGGTTAGAACACAATAAAAACAAACAAAAAATCCTTTCAACGCGAGTACGACATACGCATAAAATTGTTATAAAGTAATATAATTTTTTGAGGCGATTTTTCTGAAACCTACTTCAGGTACCCCTTTTCTTTAAGTTTTTAGCCTGTTAAATTATTATCAGAAACACTTTGGTATTATCATGGGTGTCAAGAGGTATGCTTTTCTGTATTTCAAAATAGAGAGGATACGAAAAATCGAATCATCCTCTTTCCTTTTAAAAAGTTGACGCTTATCGCTCAGTGCCTGTAATCTGAGCATGCGCTGCGAAACACACACTACTTCAGCACCTGCTACGAAGAATGCCAAAATAGCGTGTTCCACACTGCATAACAATAGAACTAAACATATTAGGAGAAACACATGGATTCATTTGCTGAGTCTGGTCCGATCATTAATCACTGAGCAGGTGAAACGAATGGAACAGAGACGTAGAAAACCAAACAACTGCCTGCTGCCATCTGTTGGGCGACTTTTAAATAATAAATGCCAAGTATTTTTCTGTAAAAGAATAATTATAACAGAGTTTCTTTAGAACTTAATTGTTATAATTAAGGTTAATTATTATTATTATTATTTAGTACTTAATTATATGGTTATAATTACGAGTGAAAATTATTTTTTGAACAAAAAATTAATAAATCTTAAAGGTACTTAAGACTGCTGAAGAAATTTTATCAATAGAACTCTTTATAGGTGAGTAAATTTCCCGAAGTGTTCTTAAAGCAAAACCGAACCCAATCTTAAGCTGTAGGTCAAAACAATCTTCTCTTTGAAATATTGAAAGGAAACGTACTATTTTTTTCATAAATGACTTACGTGAAAGAATTATTACCACACAAACACAATTTCGCATTCACGCCGCTACTTCTTCGCTGTTACATGCATTTCGCCATTCGCTAGTATGACGGGCACTAGCGCCTACATTTCTGACGGAAACGCATTATACAAAAACAGGTGCTGTACCTCTCAGTTCAGAAGTGTTAGTTTCTGATGAACTACGCACGTTCGACAGCTAATGCGCGAACACAGCGGTAAATTTGAAATTTGAATTTTTATCTTAAAACATGCCTAGTTTTAGTACAACACATTGAATATCTTACAGTAGCACTGTACTTCAATTTTTGCTTTCGAAAACACGTGTACATGCTCATGGAATATTTTTGCTTTTGAAAATTATGTTAGTTTGTGACGTCACCAATAGTTGGGCTCCTCCGCCATTAATTAAATTTTTAATCTATTATTTAATTATCAGGAACACTTTTTCAGCATTGATTGTGTTAAAATGTATACTTTTTATCAGACTTGAAAATGGGGTAGTAAATTTTTTTTGGGACGTAGTGTAATATAGCCTTCTCTTCCCCTTTAAGTATTTCTTTTAAAGGAAGACAGGATGATTTTTCATAAAAGGGAAGAGAAGACTATATTAAACTATGTCGCAAAAAATTTACTACACAAACTTAATTACTTTGCATTACTCTTACCAATTTGAAAGGCTTGCGTATTAGAAAAGAAAATTCTTAATAATTTAAACTATTCGCGCCAAAATGCTAAAACGGCACTGCATTGCCATCCCAGTGTGCACCATCGATTTAGCAAAAAACACATTATTGATCTTATTGAAAATGAAAAGTAATTAAGACTTTTGCTTAATTAGCAAAGAATGTGCTGCGAATGCTCTGGTCATTTTATCAAACTTTACTAACGTTATCTAAACTTGTCTCAAACAACTTACCATTAAAATAGCGGCACCTAACTGTCATTGCGGGAGTTAAAATTTCTAAGTTTTATGCAGCGTTACTGTTAACGCAAGCCATGTATGCAGTAAGGCAGAATGAAAGTGATATGAAACTTCGAGACGAATTTCAACGATAATACATTAATAGTTAAGAATTCTTAAAGGACAAGACAGCATTCAAAATATATGTAGAAACAGCGACAGCAGCGCCATCTATAGTAGTTTATTTACAATACTTAACGAAAAGTTACAATGTTCCTGAGAATGATAATTGTAACAGCTAGAGAAGACTAGCACAAAAGTTTTGCTTTATAAATATATGTAGAAAACAGCGACAACAGCGCCATCTATAGTAGTTTATTTACAATACTTAATGAAAGGTTACAATGTTCCTGAGAATGATAATTATAACAACTAGAGAAGACTAGCACAAAAGTTTTGCTTTGTGGCTCAACTTTCCAGTGTCCACCACATTAGAGGCATCGTTTTCGAAGTTATAGTGGACGCGTGGAACTCTCCAGTCAGCTCCATACTCCACAGTAATCATCTCCTCCGGGATGCAAGGAACGTGAAACATTTCTCCAAGAAATTCCGTGGCACAGAGTGAAAATTTCGGAAATATTAATCTAAAATGGGAAAAATGGAAACTCAAACTAGAAGCTGCTACCATAACTGCACTACCTCTGGTGCTACTGCTACCATAATAACTGCATTACCTGTGGTGCTGCTGCTACCATAACAATTGCATTACGTCTGGCGCTGCTGCTACCTCAACAACTGCATTACCTCTGGTGCTGCTGCTACCATAACAACTGCACTACCTCTGGTGCTACTGCTACCATAACAACTGCACAACCTCTGGTGCTGCTGCTACCATAACAACTGCACTACCTCTGGTGCTACTGCTACCATAATAACTGCATTACCTCTGGTGCTGCTGCTACCATAACAATTACACTATCTTTGATGCTATTACTACCATAACAGTTGCACTACTTCTCGTGCTGCTGCTACCATAACAACTGCATTACCTCTGGTGCTGCTGCTACCATAACAACTGCACAACCTCTGGTGCTGCTGCTACCATAACAACTGCACTACCTCTGGTGCTGCTGCTAAAATAACAACTGCATTACCTCTGGTGCTGCTGCTACCATAACAACTGCATTACGTCTGGCGCTGCTGCTACCTCAACAACTGCATTACCTCTGGTGCTGGTGCTGCTGCTACCATGACAACTGCACTACCTCTGGTGCTGCTGCTACCATGATAACTGCACTACCTCTGGTGCTGCTACTACCATAACAACTGCACTACCTCTGATGCTACTACTACCATAACAACTGCACTACTTCTCGTGCTGCTGCTACCATAACAGCTCTGTCACTGATATTGCAAGTAAAACAATTAAATCTTAAACCTTATACGAAATACCTTTCTACATTTATAAATTTTAAAAAAATACATTTAATGAAAAACATGGTTCTAAAGACTTATTTTTTAGATTTAAGTTTTAAAAATAGGGCTCACATTAAGCAACTATACTTACTTGACTTTACTTAACCCATCAGATCTTACAGAACTGTAAGACGTCTGGTTGTCGCCGTGTTTGTAAAAGAAGAAAATATCCACTTTTTTCTGATAACCGGATAATCCAAATTCTAAGCCATCACTTACCTGAAAAAATGAAAACGAAAGTGTTCATGTTTTCATGTCTTTGCAATGGTTTCTCTTATTGCCACACACAGGCAATACTCAGAAAATGAATTAATTTGGAATAACATACTTTACTTTTTCTGTCACAATCTGTAAGTTTACTATTTAAAATTGTTTTGTTTTCCTTGCACAATGTGGATTTTTGGATATCACATTATTAATTTTCACATGTTATATTTTTATTTTACAGAATAAGCCTTTTCATAGTTCCAGCCATTAACATTAGAAGGACTGGGTGCGTCAACTGACACAATTTTTTATTTTGTGCGCATCTTTGAAATACTTTTTTTTACTTTTCCAGATTAATTCTGACTGCTATTACACAGGAATGAAATGTTGATTTAGTCTCGTTAAAATAGGCTACTGTCAAGGTCCTAGAAGGATCATTTGCGCCAATAAGCCTTTTCACAGTTCCAGCAATTGATGATGATCGTGAGAAGGTCAAAGGTTAAGTGTACCAGACAGCGACATTTGTGTGCACTTGACAACGCCTCGCATTGTCAATTGTTATTGTAACAGTAATTGAGAAAAGGGACGAATGCTAGCTATAGAACCCTTACCTAATTTATTTTTTCTTGTTCCCAAACAAGATCCCGCACAGATTAATAAATAATAATCCACGTAAAACAACTGAACTTACTTAACTGGGCTTTGCTTTACCCACATGTCACGTGACGCTTTTAGTTAAGACGCAACGTCTTAACTAACTGCGGTACATGGTACATGTCAACTCACTGTGGTACACTTAACCTTTGACCTACAGTAACTGCGCGTGCGCACAACGAAACTGTGAAAAGGCTTATTCTAGACTAGAGCATTTTGGAAAACCATTACTTGCACTATCCACACACTGACGAATGACCATTTTATGGTTGAAACGTTGCAGGTGAGAAGACGATTGTATTGGAATAAATAGCCATGTAAGATTTACAACAAATGGTATCAACAAATGTTAAATGTACTAATGTACTATCAAACACATAGACATGTGTGGAACCAACTCACGTTTCCCCATATGTAACATAAACTCAAAAATTTGTTATCCTCAAAAGCTTTCCGTAAACTGTCGTCATAGTCATCAGCCCAAATACCGAAATCGCCGTCATAGTCGTGTAGTATGAGGCCGCACTGTCTGTACCAACCTGTAAGATGCGATAATAAAGTTGATAAAGTAAACAACTTTGCAAGAATATCTTTATTTTTAATTAACACTATTGTTAATCACCAGCTTATGATATGTTACCCTACCCTAATTGCACCTTAAGTGCAACAGCAATGATGATGATGATGATCATGATGGCGGTGATGATGGTGATAATGATGATAATGAAGATGATGATGATGATGATGGTGATGATGGTGATAATGATAAAGACGGGGATGATCATAATGATGATAGTGGTGATGATGATAATGGTGGTGATGATGATGATGATGATGATAATGATGATGATGGTGGTGGTAATGATGATGAAGATGATGACGGTGATTATAACGGCGATGATGATGATGAAGATGATGACGGTGATTATAACGGCGATGATGATAAGGATGATGATGATGATGATGATAAGGATGATGATGATGATGATGATGATGATGATGATGATGATGATAATGACGATGATGATGATGATGATGACGATGATGAAGAAGATGATGATGATGACGTTGATGATGATGATGATGATGATGATGATGATGATGATGATGATGATGATGATGATGATGATGGCGGTGGTAATGGTGAAGATGATTATGATATGACAATGATGACGATGACGATGATGCTGTATGATTATGATGGTGAAGAGGAGAAGAAAGAGCAGGAAGAGCATGGCTATCATAATAAACATTATTCTTATTATTTTCTAATCTTCTTGTAACTTTCTCCTGTCGTCACAGTCGTCATCATCATAACCAACAACAACAATAAAGATTACAATAAGCTATCACGTTGAAAATGCGCTACTGAATAAGTATTCAAAAACACTCACCTAGCAACAAGCCACTTGACAACCAGAAGTTCATCCCCAGTTTCTTCAGCATCCGTTTAAAGTAAAAAATGCTGTTGACACGGTGCACAATTTTGGGATAATGTTCGCTATCTTTGCCAACCTAAAACACGTTTAAGAAAGTTGATAGAAGCTAAACTAGGAATTACCTGATGCAAAAGAACAATAATTAAAACAGTCTGAATTGTGGCATAGTTCATAATGAATAATAAAGTACTGCGAATTTAAAGTAGATATTTAGCTACAAGATGGCAGCACTTAATCAGTGAAATAATTACAGTATGTTTACTATTGAAATATTCCAAGATACTATTTGGCTATTCAAATGTTAATTCTAATATTGTTTCTAACAACAACAACAACAACAACAACAACAACGGCGGCGGCGGCGGCGGCGGCGACGACGACGACGACGACAACAACAACAACAACAACAACAATAACAAAAAGCAACAACAAGAACAAAGGCAGCACAACAACAACGACAATAAAAATATCATCATTATCAGCATTATCAACAACATCATCATCAGCATCATCATTATCATCATCATCATCATCATCATCATCATCATCATCATCATCATCATCAACACCATCACCATCATCATCATCATCATCAACACCATCACCATCATCATCATCATCATCATCACCTGCTACATAAATTATAATTTGAAATAATATCACAACAAGTCTTAGTTTTTGAGTTACAGCGTCAATGCAAAATTGCAAAGATATTTTAATGTTTAAAATGAAATTAATACTTCACACGCCGTATTGTTGTCAGTTAATTTTGTTGGACATAGAAAAATCAAACAAAAAAGCTGTTTATTGGTATCAACGCAGTTACTTTCTTTCACACATTTCACACGCAATGTTGCTGCCATCTATCGGCGGAAAGAGTGAAAGGCATTTACTAACCTCTGAGTAATTTTCTGCAAATTCTTTAGCTGATTGATGATTACAAGGAATGAATCTAGAATATTCTCTCTCTCGTAGAAATATACCTATGGATTTTGGCACGTTTAGAGTGTGATTGCCTATAGAAATCTCAGCAAACTGAAAACTAGACAAAGCAGAGTGTTACGTTACGTTACGTTACGTTACGTTACGTTACGTTACGTTACGTTACGAATGATATGTTACCATGATGATGAATGACATGCATAGGTGTACGAGCCAGGGGGCCTTGCAGTCTCGGCAGTCTCGGGCAATCACCTAATTTTTCGGACACAGGCCAATGCAATATCGCTCAATGAAGTGCCGAAATCCGGCACATTTTTTATCACGGGGTGGGGGTTAGGCAATTTCCGACTCGAGGTTTACCTGCATGTTTTGGGCAAAAGTGGCTCAGACCGCCACGCCACCCCCCCCCCCCGTACGCCTATGATGATGTTACCATTTATAAATGAGTTTTGATAACGAGCAAATAAGAACGAACAAGCAGAATTGAACCGAGGACGAGTCAATATCATTTGAATAGCCAATTTACAATCGATAATCGCTTCGTGTCTGTGAGTGTGTGTCCTGTAATCTCAAGGTTCCAAGTTCAAATCTAGGTTCACTCGCAATTCTTCTGTGATTCTTTCTTTTTCAATTAATTACATTTTAGATCACTAGTTGTGAAGAATTATGTTTTGTTAAGGTTAAACAAACCGCAAATCATCAAAGTAAAATTTCTTACGATTTTCTTTATTCTATAGACTATTTTAGAGGCATTTCGAATATTACTTGCGGAAAATGTATTTTTCTGCTAATAATTTTTAACAATCTGACTAATATTAGTATACAGGTATGCTAACTTGTGTTTAACATTGTATCATTAATGTATCAATGCAGATATATGTGCACTTATAATTAAGTTAAACTTTGCCTGCAACAGGACGCTCATTTATATAAGTATGAATTTAAATATATAAATTATATAAATAATAATAATAATAATAATAATAATAATAATAATAATAATAATAATAATAATAATAATAATAATAATAATAATAATAATAATAATAATAATAATAATAATAATAATAATAATAATAATAATAATAATAATAATAATTAACCACCACCAATCATCGTCATCGAATATTATTTATTTTTCCTTCCATATTGGAACAAGCGAACGTTTATTAAACTTTGATGCCAAACTTGATAGCAACATCATCGATAATAAACTTGACATTAAAATGATTTTTTAATATCAAAATTGGATTAATGTTCATTTCACGAATGTTTTGCTACTTACCAGTCGTACGCACTCGAAAATTGCCCGTAACTAAGCGACGGCAGTAAACGTTTCAAGCCTGGCGATTTCACGTCTATTTTATCATGCCAACAGTAACCTTTCCTCTTAAAGAATACCACCAGGTGTATGACGCTTCTCCTTCCCACAAACAGGTGATGGGTTGTGGCTGTGGGCGTCACTGGCGCTTGTGGGAGGCTGTCGATGATGGCGACATCGTTACCTGATGATGTGCTGTATTTGTAACCAAGTGGTTTCAGTGCATCCAGTAGGTGGAGCTGAAAACGAAATCAAGTCAGAAATAAGACAAATTTTAAAGTAAATCCCAGAAGATGTTCACTTGTTTGTTTGTTTGTTTGTTTGTTTGTTTGTTTGTTTGTCTGTTTGTTTGTTTGTTTGTTTGTTTGTTTGTTTGTTTGTTTGTTTGTTTGTTTGTTTGTTTGTTTGTTTGTTTGTTTGTTTGTTTGTTTGTTTGTTTGTCTGTTTGTTTATTTGTTTGCCTGTTCATTCCTTCGTCCTTTTGTCTATTCGTACATGCAGTCGTTCGTTCATTTACTTCTTTGACTTGTTGATTGCCTGGTTTATTGATTGCTAGGTAGGTAAGTAGTTTGGTTAGTTGGTTAGTTGGTTGGTTGGTTGGTTGGTTGGTTGGTTGGTTGGTTAGTTAGTGGATTCGTGGGTTCGTTGCTTACTGGGTTCGCTTGTTGGTTGGTTCATTCGTTGGTTTAATTGAATGGCTCATTAATTATTTGGTTGATTAGTTGGTGGATTGTTCAGTCAGTCAGTTGTTCTCTCAGTTGGTCGGTTGGTTGTTTATCCATGTACTTGGTCTTTTTTATTCACAAAATAAACAGCTATTTCACACACTTTATTTGCATTGAGAGATTTGCTTGCTTTTTGTGAAAATATTTTTTTTAAATAACTTCATTTATGTTTTGCAATTTAATTTGCAGGACAAAGCCACTCCTAAACGAATGGGGGCTATCACGCAACGATGTTTACGTATTTGGGTTAGAAAGTTTAAAACGACAACGGTTGATGATACATTTCGTGAAGGATGATTACGGTTATTTGAAGTTAATTGTAGTCACTGGTAAACGTACTAGCCCAGTAATTATGCCATTAACCGCCTTAGTAGTTTATAAGTAACGATGCGTTGAGACTGGCAAGTTTTCTCTCTGCCAGCAATCTCGCAAGTGTGAACTGCTTTACGAGTTACTAACGGCAAGTTTTTGCAATCTCTCGGGCAGTTGTTGCGAGTTCATTTACTGTCTAGTGTGAACGCCTTGGCGAGTTACTCTCGACATTTCTCGCAGCGAAAAGAGAAGTGAGTGTCAACGTATGCTTACAGTCAGAGAGTAACTCACAGCAAGTTTTTATCTCTAGTCTGAACACACTTGCGAGTTACTGTCTAGTGTGAATGACTCGTCGAGTTACTCTCCACACTTCTCGCAATGAATAGATAAAAAAGTGTCAGCTCGTGCTTATGTTGGATAGTAACTCACAGAAAGTTTTGCTCTCTAGTCTGAACACACCTGCGAGTTACTTGACTTAATATATGGGTTATTTATAAAACTTTTACTGCATGATTACTAAAACTTATACGTGATGTAGTCGTAGGATGCCAAAAACTTGGGTAGCAAAAACTGTTACTTTTGACATTTCGCAGAAGTACATATTTCAATATTTAAATAAGTTTTGGGAAACTAAATTACAAAGGTTTTGATGTCTAGTCTGAACTAGGCGAGTTACGCGGCGAGAAATCTCGCTAGTGTGAACGTGCCGTAATGTTTACTAACTAATGCACTTGTCTAGTTAGAGTGGTTCCATTTTCAGTTAAATTGAATGGGTCAGAGATTTTTGATGAATAGTGGGAAAGTGACAATTTGCTTCGATTAGTTTTGATGCGCTGATTTCTAATGTCCTGCTTGTCAAGCTTGTCAATAAAAAACAAAATGGCCGGCACCAAAAAATCAAATTATTTCAAAGTTTCAACGAGAAATTCGCATAAAATAATACAAAGGTAGCTTCAAAATGTCGGATTTAGATGTATTTTTCTAACTGAACCTTATTCAGTGTTTTTGAATAATGAAAGCAAAAAACAAAATGGCCACCATCAAAAACTATGCCTTTTTCTCAAAATGAAACAAGACTAAGCTATGCTAACAAAGTTTTAGGTTTAGATGACTTCTTCAAATGATATAATGTCACATTGTTGTAGTTAAATGTTCGCTTTTACCTCAGATAGATCTAGAAAGTCTTCTTTCATAACTCCAAACGTTGTAACACTCCATTCCTCCGCGGCGTGGCGCTGCTCTGCACAAGTAGAATTGTTTTTCAAATTTACTAACAGTCGCGGCTCGATCAAGAAAATGGGTGTGTTTAATTCGGCACAAGCTTTCAGAAAAATGGATACGTCATCAGAAATCTGGAAATGAACAACAAATCTTCACTTAAACCTGCTATGGTTGTATGTCAAATTATTTAATTCAGTTTTCCCTCGGATTTCTTATCTTTGGAATGCTTTACCAAAAATGGTTTGTCTGGGCACATGATCAGAAATATGGAGAATAACGAACAACAAAATCTGCTACTGCAGTGTGGAATTAATGATAGTTTACCTATTTATTTAATCACGTTTTCTCACGGGCCTCATATCTATGGATTTCTATCAAAATTTTGTTTGCTTGTTAAATGCAACCTCGTCGGCTTCAAGGAGTTCCAAGTTTGGAGAGATGTGCATAAGAAGTATTGCATCCATAGCAATTTGATCTTAATTAGGACTAATATTGCTAGACTACATACTATATTACGCATTTAAAGAGTGTGCACCATCTGTGCGTAGCTTGACCAATTTTTCTTCCGTGATACTGTGGCTTATGAAATTTTTGTTTGTCACATGTTAAACTATTCCATCCAACCCAAGGGGTGGCTTCATTATGTTGACAAACAATCGTTTAATCCTCTACCTTGCAGTTTGTTATTAATTTGTTTGGCCGTGCTGATATGGTGCAAGTGATGAATACAATTATTGCAACATTTTTCTTAAAAAATCTTATCACCACTGTATGCTATCTTCAGTCGACAGCAACAAATGACATAGACTCATTGATATTGCGAGATGTTGACTAAACTGGTGTCGTTATTGATAGCCAGGCAATCAAAACTCTTAACTAATTAACTGCTGCTAATTATTACGTCTTGCATTTCTCTCTCTCTCTCTCTCTCTCTCTCTCTCTCTCTCTCTCTCTCTCTCTCTCTCTCTTTCTTCCTTTCTCTTTCTCTCTCTATCTTACCTGTAAAAAGAGGTTAATAAAAGAGTTATAATAATAATCTTTCTTCTCTCTCTCTCTCTCTCTCTCTCTCTCTCTCTCTCTCTCTCTCCCCTGTCTCTTTCCCTTCTCTTCCTACTTCTCCCTTCTCCCTCATTCTCACTATCGTAAAGTCGGTTTTTTGTTTTTTTAACTGTAGGATTTCCTTCCATAATTCTTGTCCAAACATAAGATCAAGAATTACATTTGCATTATAAGTTTTCTTTATTTAAAATTACATACTTTTTCCGTAATTTTATCACTTCATTTACACATTTCTTTTTTTGGTACAAAACGTTTCCTAATACTATACATAAGCATTGTCTACAATACTACATCGCTACGCCCTAAATACTACACCAAAATGTTCATTATTTTTCCGACTTTTATCAGTTCATTAAAAGATTTTAATCGACTACAATAAGCACAGCAGGTTTATTTGATATGGCATTCAGCAAAACGCTTTTAATCCATTGTAGATGATCATCTTACGCATACCATAGACTCACAGTGCATTGAACCTTCTCTATTATCATCCCGCTGCGTTCCTCCGCTTAGCTTTGCTTCCGCGATGATAAGTAGTCGAACTGCGGCGATGCTGGTAACGGCAACCAACAGTAAAACACACACTTTACATCTCTTAGTCTCTCGAATGCACACATCAACTGACTTTCTACTTTGCACGATACGAAACAGGCTACCCCATAGTGCCATAATATGAAATGGCCTGTAAAAGTCCCTTCTAGGCCTACATGCCTGTATAGCGGTATTCGTGAACTGGTTGCTGTAAAGAGCTGACGGGTTGGTTCAGTATGACTTTGCTTAGTTTACTGAGCGGCGAGGCGTTGATTATGTTTGCGTTTAGGAGCGGAACGGTACCGCTCTGGATGGGATGCCCACCAAACCGTCACTAATCCTGTGAACCTTATGCACTTTTGCTCAAACGCTCGCTACAATTGCAACGTGAATTCTGAACAAGACACCGATCCATCAAGTCAACTTTCCCGTGTTTTAACTTTGATGTGACTGAAGCACAGATATGAAATGCCATCACACCAGTACGACAACATACACACTAATTCAGAATTCATATACCCACGGCCATATTAATTAAATCATGATTTTTTTCATTTTTTTGTGCATACTTGTAAATATGTTTGATTTTATTCGTCGTTACTTTCCATTACTGCACAGTAGTTTAGATTGCACTGACGCGTTTGCCGTTTGCAGTGTAAGTTTTTATTAACTAACACTGATTGATCATCTCCGTAAAGTTTTTATCAGTGATTATTAATGTATTTTAATGGCAAATGAAGATTATTATACCTATATATATTATCTCGGGCCGCTCTACCATTAGGTAAACTAGGCAGTTGCCTAGGGCGCAAAGTCGTGCAAGAATTCTTTAATTTTTAAGTTTGCAATAAAGTAACATAGTTTATGTGTAATGTCTTTTCACACTTTCGTTGTGCGCACGCGCAGTTGCTGTAGGTCAAAGGTTAAGTGTGCCACAGCAACGCGTCTTAGCTATAACCGTCACGTGACATGTGGGTAAAGCAAAGCCCAATTAAGTTCAGTTGTTTTACGTGGACTTTACTTAATAATTATTATTCATTAATCTGTGCGGGATATTGCTTGGGAACAAGAAAAATAAATTAGGTAGGGTTCTACAGGTAGCATTCGTCCATTTTCTTAATTACTATCACAATAGCACCGGCTGCGAGGCGTCGTCAAGTGCACACAAATGCACTGTCTGGTACACTTAACCTTTGACCTTCTCACGATCATCA
>JAQGDQ010000611.1:110000-128502 GCA_030141605.1 Tubiluchus corallicola
TGTATGCTACGTATGCAAGTCCACGATCTGCACGGAAAGTTTGAGTATTGATTTCATTGTGCAAACAATTTTGTAAAATATAGGTGCGCTAATATAAGAATAAGCTTAGTTGTCTTAACTGTAATGATAGGCATTGCACGGCTGAGTAATTTATGTACTATTTATACTCTTTCACAATGTCAAATTAGAGATTGTAATTAGAAAACTGTGTAATTTGTTTGATTTAGTAGCACTTTATCCATTATAATGTCGTAATTAGTGTAATGTTCAGTTTTGTTGCAGACACTACTTCCCATACTTAACAGTTTTTAAAAAAAATCTAATAAATAATATAACAGGTATATAAAATGTTTCTTTATATACATTTATTTACAATTATGTACAAGCCATTTTTGTCATCTGTCCCTGTAACAAACAGAAAAAATTTCACATTTAGTGTAGAATACATAAGCATACATGAGTTCAGTTTGATAAAAGACTTAACCTAATCCAAGATACCTCTCAAGCCGTGTAATGCAATGGCTTACGCCAGAAGAGGGGGTCACGGTCCAATGGCAGAATACTGTACAAAATACTAATGAAAACTGTTGCTAAATAATCACAAAAGAATGAAACCCTTGCATGGTATCTATTAATGCAATAGCTATACGTAACGTAATTTTCTTAATGGTGTCAACAACGATATTGTGAAAGCAGCCATATTGAATCTTACATTATAAGTGTATTGGATGATGCGCATCTCTAGTGTCAAAAACTTGTGCACATTTTAGCATGATCTTAGATGATTATTTAGTTTCCATCAGTTTTTAGCATGTATTTCGCATGAAATTTGTCGAAAGAAGGACACAAATCTTGGTCTCCTTGAAATTCTTGAAATTCGAACCAACGATTTTTATATCACAAGCTAGACCTCCTTTATCGCAAAAACTCAGAACTATGAATTCTATTTCATACATCAAAAATACAATATCAAACACATTAATAAACTTTAAAAAAAATAGTTTGAGTAGTGCGAGGTGAGTGTACGACCATACGGTCATTAACACACTCACCTTACTTAAATGAAAAAATGATTATAGTTATTCATGCTTCTGTAGATGACTTAATGTAAATGAGGATGAAGTAAATGTAATAATAGCAATGGTATAAGAGCAATAAACCTGAAAGTTGAGAAAGGAAAACATAATATGTAAGTACGACTTTGAGTGAGCCTTAAAGAGTGAAAATTTTTTTAAATAGTTACGAATATGAATTATGTGATTATCTGTCAATGCACCACTTACTTGTATATACAATGATATATCTCAGGCATGCATAACTGTCAACTAATTGTTAACTACCGCTTATACACAAGTAATTCATTACAGATGGCATTAGTACGCGCATGCGCTTTGTTTACTAACAGCAAATGGATGGATCTGAGTGATTTGGATTTCTATGAACTATGAACTATAAATTTTAATTCACACGTCAAAAAATACAATATTAAACACATTAACAACTTTAAAATCAAGTAATTTGAGTAGTGCGAGGTGAATATAGGACCATACGGTTATTAACACACTCACCTTATTTCAGACATTTTCCAAGTCTAAATTGCTGAAACAAAAAACGCTTCCCTAAATTAAATGGAACATGTAATTAAGCAAATAACGTATAATCACTTTCAAATAAAATCACTTTTGCACATACATGTATAACAATGTCAAACTTGACCGTTTTTATCACAAAGTCATAAACTTAAGATTCTGCATTATGACCAAAATTGCAACTGTGAAAAATCTGTGCTGACCTGGTCTTCGTCTTAAGATCATAATTTTGCAATTGCTGAATTATCCGTGCTTAGTTACCTAGGAGATCCATTTTACAGCAATCCCATTTTAAGCTTTCGCCTATGTCGCGAGACCAGATCATGCCCACTTTTTGAAAAATACGTAATATACAGCTAGTCCTGCCCTGTTACATATACATGCATAAACAGTGAATGTTAGTCCGATCCTGGAATTGGACTTGAAGGACAAGTCATTCGCCCTAATTCTTACATTTATTGTCCTGCTGCTGTGATCTTTAACCCAGAGCTCACCGCTCTCAAACCGCTCTGTGTCTACCTAGGTTAGGTGTCTACCCTGCAAGTTTTTTTATTCTAGCTGTTACACTTATTCAGTTATCGAATAGACCCCGATTTTAACATTTTCACCAAAGTCACGTGACCTGGCTACGCCCACTCTCGGAAAAATCCTTATTGCACTTTTACATCCACCAGCTTGCCCACACGTGCTTAAGCATTTAAAGTGGGCGACAAATCCGTTTGCCCTAATTTTCACATTTTGGCTCACAACTCCGAATTTTCCTAGGCTCCAATTTCCGAAAAATACCTAATTTAGACCTACCCCACCTAAATACCTGTGAAAAAATTTGGAATTTAACTCAAAGCCCTAGGAATTTTCACTCTTGGTCCAGTACTGTAGGAGGAGTTGAATGACAAAGTCATTCGCCCTAACTCTCACATTTTGGATCCTGCTGCTGTGACCTTTGATCCAGAGGTCACCACTCCTATGCCCACATTACAGGTTTTTGATTACCACCACGACTCTCAGTTCCGTCGTTGGGAGTTATCCACTGTCGCAGTGGATAAACAAAGAATAAAACGGTTGATTTCCAATAAGATCTTGATAAGAAAATTCAAAATCTGTTTTTATTTATATGACTAAAGGGGACCAGCAAGTGATAAACGTGGCAAGACGACATGCTCAACACGAAGAAAAATTTACAAAGCAAATTAGTGGCATATTAGTAGGTGTGTAAAAAGAGAAGAATTCTTGTTCTGTTTGACAAATTGACAACTAGTATGACCCACACCAAAGTGATTCAAAATTTCAGGCATCAGTAACTTTTATCACCGTAGTAAACAATTACTAGATGTACTGCAATGTGATACCTTGGTGGTATTGGTGTACACAGTACGTCAAAGCAATTCCTATACCATGAGCCTTTTGTAAAGGGGTTTTCCACCTGTGTCCCGTCCTCTGCGGCATGAATTTTTCGCACCTGAAAATATAGCAACAATATCGTGTCTACTCATATTTCACTGCTGTGAATTGATGTCAATTCTGTATTTAGTACTAGCAGTTTCGACAAAGGCTTATTTTCATTCTTTTTTATTGTTGCGAATTAAACGATTTCCTAGCTAGGTTTCGAATGAAATTTAAACTTTGCGAGTACACATTTGCAAGGATCATTTTTTTGTATAAGATCTACCTAACTTCGTAATAATATTAAAAACCGATAAAAAATACAAACGAAATTTCACCGGTGTTGGTGGTACCTTATAAGTGAATGTCACTTATAAGCGAGTACCTTATACCCGATGTTGACTTTATTTACACTGGAAAAGTGTTCAACAGTTACAGACCACATTGAAGAACGCCACACTGTTACTTATTACTCCAGCTGTGTTATGGCTGCATTTTTACCGCATGAATGTTTTTATTTACCCAATAATGTGGCTTCTCGAGTACTAATCTCGTGGTGGTGGGTTTTTGCAATGATCATGACAGCTGTATATGCAGGTTCGCTGGTGTCATTTTTGACAATCAAAACACCTTTACACCCCTTCACGTTACTGGAGAAGTTACCGCAAAGTCCCTTAACTCCAGCCAGTTTTGTCGACTGGGCAGTGGTCGAAGACCTTATCAATAGCCTTTCGAATACTAACTGTGGAAGAAGATGCAAAAAGACAATAATGCCGTAGTAAAAACAACAGATGAAGCTCTAAAACTTGTTGCTTCAGGTGGTTGTGCCTTTTTGGGATCGAGCTACGATTCAGAATGACTGATTATACACGATTTCCAAAAACATGGTAAACGTCGATTTGTAATGGCGCCATTTTCAGTGTCCACAGCCATAGTATCTTGGGGCACGCCCAGGCAAAGCAAGATTTCAACAATTGTAAAATATGTAGTAGAGTTTTCAAAGTTGTTTAAATAATAGTGGTAAATGAAAGTAGTACGAAATGCATACAAAGTGAATGGCTCTCAATATTTAGCACCTACTATGCAAGTTGCAACTCAAGTACTGAGTATGACGAACTTACATTCAGCCTTTCTTATACTTTCTATAGGCAATGGCACTGCCACCATTGTGATTCGCCTAGAATGCCTGTATAGGAAATTTGGAAAAGCATCTTCTGCTTGACAGTGGGTTGAAAGGCCTTTATTCTTTCTAGAAAACGCCGTGTGACTTTTCATAGTTTGTAATATAATTAGCTTTTAACAGAACCAACTGTTGAAGCAACGGTTGATTCACACTATAATTTAAAAATGCAATTTATGAACTCAAGAAACAGTTAATTTTTTAATTACATTAAAAAATGTTGATCAAACGCTAGTGATATCATTAACTATACCTCTAGGTAAGAAAGCTAAAGAACAACAAATGCCACAACAACTAGTAAATATTCATAGCTGACATCATTCTTTTTCTGATATTGTTACTTACACTTTCTATAGTTGTTCGGTTGTTTATTACCAACGATGTGTGCAGAAAGACCAACAGTGAGATAAGAATCAATGCCACAAAACTGATAATCGCCGTCACAATAGTAAACATTTAGTCAAGAAAAAAATTATTGTAGCAAATATTCTACACAATGCAGTCGGTATAAATACTTATTTACGTAATGATCATCAGGTTTTAACTACAAAATCATTTTAGTTAAAGATACTAATTATAAGAAGCATTAGATAAGAATTTAACAAAGGATATCTGGCTGGTATATGTCGAGTTGCCTCCCTGGCCCCAATCTGTTTTGACACTGTGAAAAGAAAAATGATGTGTGATGTATAAGCCACCTGAATAACAGAAGAAATACGAGCACGTCAAACCTCGTGCTGACCTCTGGCGTGCACAAGTTTGGTTATGCACAGAGTCAGCTTCTTGATTTTATGTCACCCACTACCCCCCAATTGGTAAACCCATTTTTTCATAAATATTAGAAGCTTATCTGCTGAATTTCACTGTTTCATGCTGAAAATCATTAGTGCTGTTGCAACTGGTAAACACACTGTGAATTTAACTTTATATTATCTTGAAAATCATTAGGCATATTTAACAGGTTATCTACCATTGTCTCACTTCATAAGTATAAGGAAGGAAATTTCATAAGGGATTGAAGGAACTTGCAATTAAAATTGGCTAAATTCTCGTGCCCTAATTCCAAACGAGTGGAACAACGGTCTTCATATTAACCAGTGGTGGCTCGTGTATAAGTACTGTGGAGCTGCACATGCGCACATGTCTGAGCCCAGGTAGAAAATGTACTGTCGCTCACACCGTTTGTTGTCAGTTGTCACATGCTTACTGTGAGTGGATCAAGCTTGAGCTGCGATAATTTAGGCTATTAGTAAGCAAAAGTAGTTTTGTATAGGATTTTAACAAGTTTATGAACAACTTACCTATGTTTGTTTGTTTAAAATTACAATTACAAACTGGAACATTAAAATTACACGTGTTTGTTTCGTTTTACACAGTATTAAAATAATGCCTTAACATTTTCTTAGAATTTCAACTAACCGCCACTGTTAATAACGTCACTATTCTGGCGAATGAGGGCAAGAATAAACTAAAAAAGGGGAGAACATTGATTACTAAAAAATCTCAACAAATTCCAAGATTTGTTACTGTATATAGAACATGGTATGACAATTTTTTTTTTAAAACTGAGACTGTAAGCCAGCTTGTACAACTAACTTAAGACCAAAAATTTGAAATTTCTAAAAAAAATTGCTATTTGATTGGATACCCTCTGAAATGCATGCAGGGCCCGTTGCACCCTTGACTCTTTATTCAAGCAACAGAAGATGATGCGAACTTATTCGTCCTTATTCAACACAAAGGTGTAACAAAAAGGAAAACCGGAAGATTGTGTAAACACGAGGTCAGAATAAAGAATGCTCTATAATATTGAAAACTACAATCCCTTATTTTTAAATCAAAGCTTAGACTAAATAATAATTACCTCGGATACTCAAATTTCGTTAAACTTTCAAAGCTACGCACGGCTCAGTGAATCTACTAAGATTGGCAACGGCGCTTTTTTGTCACATTCGTGTGATCGACAAATAGAAGGCGGTACCGTGATAAGCATGATCATTGACTGCTGTGTTAGCTTCTGACGTCATATGATGTAATGCCCATTTTGCGTGACATCACGCGTTTAAGCAGTACTGTAGCACTTATTCAAATGTGTTTGTTGCGCAAGGGAAGATGCCTGCCATTGCACAAACTGTGGTTAGTTTCTGACGTAAGCAATAGCTGTGTTCGGTTGCCGTTAATTAACTTTCTAAGCTAATAATCCAAGGAACAATTGTTAACTTTTGTAGGCAAGAAATGTTTATTTTGGGCAGTAAATTAAGATGAGATTGAGTCTAAACAATCGTCCGGTCTTCCTTTAAGAAGGTTATTATAGTATACGATGGCAAACAGGTGTAAATCTGCGTGATACGTAAACTTACAGCAAACAAGGTGAATGATGGAGCATACGAGAATATACGTAAAGAGAGCCCAAATGGAGAGTATAAAAAGGTAGAAATATCGGTAATTTCTCTTCCCAACACAGTTGCCAGTATAATGACAATGGTGATCGAAACGATCTGCAATGAAAAGAGCTTGATGTAGTGTATAAATTTAATCCTGAAAGATACAAATTATGAGTAAATTATGAAGTTTCGAATTGAAAGCTCGTTTCAGATTTTCGTTACATTTAAATGAATGTGTTTATCTGAGATTAGGACCTTGACTATGACAAATGCTGGTAGAATGACGATGATGACTTTGGCGGTGACAGTAGTGGCTGTGGTGGTTGTTGCGATAGAAATTGGGGTGACGAAAATGATGATCATGACGACGGCAATGATGTTGATGATAGCGGTGACATTCGTGTATTTATGTTGACGATGGTGATTTTGTTTATGCTGGTGTGGTGTAGCGGTGATGATGATGGTGGCGACAGCAGCTATAATAACGTTTAGTAATGATGATGATTATAGTGAAACCAATGAGTTCATCTAGATGGATACTACATGAACTGCTAACTTACCCACACAGTTATCACACAGCTTACAGTGGGATGCTCTTGGAGGTCGGAAAACTTTGCAAGTAACGCAATATTTCATCTCCACTGGATGTCCATTTACCTCTACAGTTTTGGTGGGAAGCTTGTTTCGAAACTTAAACATTTTTTGCATTTGAGCTATAAACATAAATCATCAAAAATCCATTATAGTGCGTACTGGTCTGACAGTAAGTTTCACTGGATAACATTTTTAGCTAGTCCGGAATGCGAAGATTGGGTTACTCGCTTACTGAGTTTTTTGTGCTCTGATTCACAACAGCTTCGAGATATGAAGTGCTACTATGACGAACCATTCATATGTCAAATCTAGTTGCTTTAATAGTCGAACTACAGCCATTTTTCAAAACTAGCTCCATGAGTCTAGCTACAGGTATGTTTTGCGCATGTGCAGATTGTACTAACATTAGTACTACATTTCGGCTGATGCATTCTGTTGGTTAGTTTAAACCACTCCGTACAATGTTTGACATTGCCATGTTTCACGAGGGGTGAAATGACAACTACCAATAGATTCAACAACTGATTATCAATATTGCACGAACATTGTACATAGTCCTCGATTTCTGCTCCTAAAATGATGGTAATAAGCTTACTGTCTACAAATGCGACTTTTATAGCTTTCACAGAATCCAAATTTTCGAGGAAATTTAGAACATGCGTTGCTTGCGTCATAATGAGTAAATGGCAGTTTTTGTATATTTCACGACAGAGAAGACTTGTTTATAGAGTTACATCGCAAGGAAGTAGGCTAACCCAAGCATGAGTAAAAGAAAGTGTTTGTAGCTGCTGTTTAAGATGGTTCCGTGAGATGTGTGAATAGCCAAGAAGGCATGCCAATATGCCACAATCTAGTATGAAGTGATCGATACTCAGGTACCGGATCTGATGCCGGGTTGCAGGATGCGGCTGTTTTTGTCAAACCTGTGAATGCGCACTAGGTCTCTGCGCATAAAAACTGTGTCACCCTTATTCCTTATTTGGGCATTTCATTTTATTCATTTCATTTTCATTTCATTAATATCGTGGCGGAGATAAAAGAGTGAGTATTAATTATAAACTAGCCAAATCCCGCAAAGAGAATTTTGTGCATAAATGAACACACAACCCACATCACACCAACCCCACACCTCACCACATCACACCACACCGCACCACACCATACCACCAAACCACAACACCCACACACCACGCCACCCACACCACTCAACCAACACCACACACACCACATCATCAATACCACACCACACCACCCACCCCACTCCGCCCACTCCCCCTCCCCCGAATTCTAAATATGACTATAATAACACCCACCGTTGAACGGAGTATTTAACCATTGCGGGCACCATGCCAGGCACATTCCCGTTCTCCAGAAATAAGAGGTATAAGTTTTGCAAAAAATTTCGAAAAATAAATCCCCAATGGCAAATCTGTGGGTCCGGACACTTCGTTTGATGTATAGATCGCCGAAAATGATGCCGTCGTTGGAACTGTAGTCTTGTCGGTTATATATCCATGTATATCTATACCACCGCAATTAATATATACAATTAATTCTCTTTTCTGCATGATACTTACCAACTTCGCTTTCGATGGCTGCAGCTTGTGTTGGCGTGGATCTGGGCACAACCCCCGGATCACGGCAAGCCGTAAGGAAGAAACAACAGGCGGTCAACAGAAATAAAATGGCACCTATTACTGGAATAACGACTGAAAATTCCCTTGCAAAGTATACACAACTGGAACAAAATTATTAAGATTAAAACCATTAAAACTGTATTTGCTATAAATTGTCTTCGGTTCAAACACGCAGTAACTCAATGTTCAAATTGCTAAAGCAAAACCGGACCCAATCTTAAACTGTAGGTTAAAACAATCTGCTCTTTAAAGTATTGACATACTATTTTTTTCAAAAAAGACTTGAAAGAATTATTAGCACACAAACGCAATTTCACAGTCACGCAACTAGTTCTTTGTTGGTACATACATTTCACCATTCGCTAGTTAGCCGGGCACTAACGCCTGCATTTCGGAAATGCGTTGCACAAAAAACAGGTGATGTACCCCTCATTTGAGATGTGTTAGTTTGTGATGAACTACACACGTTCGACAGCTCATGCATGAGCACAGCGATAAATTTGAAATTTAAATTTTTTGTCTTAAAACTTGTCTAGTTTTAGTACAACACACTGAATATCTTACAGCAGGTTTGTACTTCAAGTATCGCTTTCGCAAACACGTACAACACGCTCGTGGAATATTTTTGGTGTTGAAAATTATGTTCGTTTCTGATGTCATCAATAGCTGCGTTCGTCTACTGTTAATTAAGTTTTTAATCTATTATTTAATTATCAAAAACGCTTTTGCAGTATTAATTGTCTTAAACTGTATACTTTTTATCGGACTTGAAAAAGGGGTAGTGTATGAAAAATCATTCTGCTTTCCTTTAAAGCAAGTTTGAAAAACTTCGATGGACATTCTCAAGGGAGGTATACACCAGATTTGTTTTCAGCATTGAAATAACGATATTAATATCTACTATACGTTCGTGTTTGCGAACCAAACTCGATTCACAATAATTATGGTAATCACGAATATGATCAGTGATACACAGATATCTAGATGGGATAACAATCAAATTTTAGCTTTGTAAACCTATTGCAGCAAACATATAGACACCCTATCCAAATGATTACAGCAAATTCTAAGTTACACGGATCCTGAACTTATCCTACTTGTTGCCTAAGCTGTTAACTATTGATGATATTGTAAGTAATTTGTCTCTAATACTTACTCAGTATAAAAAAAGAAAGCAGTATTTACAGTGAAAAGAAATAAAGTAAAATAGAAGATCCTCAGATATTTGCCACTCATTAATCGTCCACGACACCAGAAGCGATTCCTCCCGGGAAACTCTTCAAACTTTCTTCTTCTACTCATGTCAACTTGTTGAAGAAAATAAAAGAGCAGTTTATCTAGCAAAACTTTTGAGTAAACAAATATAGTTTATAAAATACACATGCATGCACACAGATGAATGCAGCAGCAGCCGAACTGTTTCTACTGAGTTAATTTAACAAGCACCTTCCTCACGTTTCGCACACTATTGAATTACAACCTCAAAAAGACTTTCAGCATATGAAGAGCACCCGTATTGCTGTTTGCCAGGAGGCAATTTCTACCACATTTAACAATAAGAACTCCATGCAGTGCCAAGCAGATGTTTAACATTTAGAACGGTATATTATTTGCAGTTATACTTTTGTGATTAAAGGAACAATTGTTAAATTAGTATAATTCAAAACATTTATATTTGTACTTACGCTATGTATATGTAATTATTTTGTTGAATGCAGCAGAACGTTTTTACTTAATTAATTGAACAAGCGCCCTACTGAATCGCATCCTCAAGAAGAAGACTTCGTTTATCTAGACGACGGTAACGCGTCATGTGTGCTGTGACGTTATCAGTGACACGTCATCGTTGGAGTCCAGTTGCTAAGTAGTAGCAGCTAACTGACGCAGAAAATCAGCTAGGTCGGCTAAAGTTGACTGATTTTTTAGTCAAAAATCAGCTAAATCAACTAAACAGTGAATTTTTGATAACTAAATAAATGATAAATTGTTAGTTAACTGTAAATTATTAAGACAACTTTTTAAAATAATTCCTATTGCTTATACACAGAGAAAAAGCTGATGTACAAATTCAAATAATTATAAAAAACAATAGGTTTATTGCAAATATAGTTTAAATCCAATTATTGGCGAATCTTGATACTGACGGATCAATACTAAAACACCAAAATGATCCCATACGTGTGACTAACGTCGCCTATTCGTGTATTTAATTTTGAATTGACCAGCTTTCTTGTTCAAAAATTTCTGAAGTTTAGTATCTCTGGCACATTTGCATTTCAACCAGTAATTTACAGTGCCGCGTGATATTATCACAAAAGCGGCTGGCGAGATTAAAGCTGGGTTTCTTATCGGCCAGGTCAGGTAGAAATAAACCGGCTGGAGCTCAACTGAAACAGCGTGGCTTTGGCCTCTACATATAGTGTTGGTGTCAAGCAATTTAATCCAGCATTCTATAATTATTTGTTTTCTTTTCGTATTTTTACAAACATGCATTTCCTGAAAGTGTTTAAAACAAAGCCAGCCTTAGTCATGTGACCTAAGCTTTAGTAGTATACGCCACCTATCAATCACACTTGTTCCTACACGTAGTTACATTCTCTGTTGCCGCTATGCTGATCATGCCGTTTGGTGATACTTGCATTGCTTTGTCTATTTTGTTACAATTTAACAGTCACTAGTTGTATTTTCAAGCCAAAGTTGTCACCAGTAAATGTAAGTCACCACCAATTACGCAAAAATAAGGACGATTTCTACCAACAATGCCAAGATGTGCTGAATGACATCCCCAGCCATGACATCATTCTCTTCATGGGTGACATGAATGCGCAGATTGACAACAACAGACACGGACTGATGCATGTAATCGGGCCACATGGATCAGCTCCAGAAACAAACAACAATGGTGAACGGCTCCTGTTGTTGTGCAATCTAAATGAACTGTGCATTGGAAACACCTATTTTGCCCACAAGACCTTCCACAAGAAGACATGGAGATCACCAGATGGGAATACCCTGAATGAAATCGACTACATCTGTACCAGCAAGAGATGGATATCAGCACTGAAATGTGTGAAAGTGTGCCGTGGAGCTGATGTGGAGCTGACGTGGAGCTGATGTGGAGCTGAGGTGGAGCTGCCGTGGAGCTGGTGTGGAGCTGATGTGGAGCTGATGTGGAGCTGTCGTGGAGCTGGTGTGGAGCTGATGTGGAGCTGATGTGGAGCTGATGTGGAGCTGCCGTGGAGCTGATTTGGCTTCTGGTCATTACTTCAAGCTTCAGCTCAAACTGAAAAAGATACAGAAGCCAAAAATCGCCAAACCTTTTGCGGTTGAAAAATTAAAAAACCAAGAAAAAGCAAGCAGGTTTGAACTTGCACTTAGCAACAGATTTGAACCACTACTACAAGCCAGCAAAATTGAAGAACAATGGAAAATATTCAAGGAAGCAGTAACAACAGTTGCAGATGAACAGCTTGGCAGAAGAAGGGCTAACAGGAAATAAATGTAGATACAGGAAAAAACTTGGGAATTATTAGATGAAAGAGAATCAAACAAGAGAGAGACCTAGCAAAAACACTAGAAAGCAAGAGCCAAGCCAATGAGCAGTACCAACTGGCAGATAGAGCAGTGAAAAGAAGTTGCAGAAGGGAAGATGGTTTGACTTATGGAAAGACTGGAAAAACTTATGTAACCAGAAAAGAAAATTATGAATTATTTAAAATGTTTTCAACAATTGGTAAACTCACATAACCGAAAACGTATTTTTAATCTTACTGACAAGATACAGTAATTTAAAATTTTACTTAGTTAGTGTCCTGTGCACTATGAATTCTCTGATTATTTTTTCAAACTTTACTCAGTGTTATCTAAACTTGTTTCAAATGGATTATCGTCAAAATGGCTGCGTCTAACGGTCAAAATGATCTTGATTTAGTAACACGTTCCCCTGTACAGCTTTAAGCACTTTATAAGCCCATAAAGCTCAAATAAGTCAGTCGCCTTACACACCACAAACAGTTACCATCATAAAGTATCTCGTTTATATAAATGCCTGTAAGGGCAGTATACGGCTATAAACACACGACATCTTGATGGGATTTCTTTCACATCCTGGTTCCCTGATCGTCTGATTGGAAATTACAAGTTATGTGTGCATCCAAACCAAGATGGAGATCAGCAGCAAAGCGAGAAATGCCACAACTATTTTGCGTGACGTCACGCGTTTAAGCAGTACTGCAGCACTTATTCAAATGTGTTTGACGCGTAAGCGAAGACGCCTGCCATTGCACAAACTGTGGTTAGTTTCTGACGTAAGCAATAGCTGTGTTCGGTTGCCGTTAATCAATTTTCTAAGCTAATAATCCAAGGAACAATTGTTAACTTTTATAGGCAAGAAAATGTATATTTTGGACAGGAAATAAAAATGAGATTGAGTCTAAACAATCGTCCGGTTTTCCTCTAAAGAACAGAGCTCCAAAAGATAGTGAAAGCCCCAGGCAGAGAACTATAATCTAGAACTATAATTGTTAAATAAAATTTAGTTTAGCACATTACCTCAGAAATTTTCTTCCAATCAATTCAATTAGTTTCAATCATTCATTTTCGATCATTTACAAGGTCTTCAGTAAATCATTCGCTAAGCTATTCGTTAGTCTATTTCCAATTCCCTATTCTCTTTTCACACGTTCATTTCCTATTCACACATTCATTTATTTAATCAATCGATGCACAAATATAACTTTTTTTTAGTCATTTTGGTACTTCTGTAATTTTAAAACAGACATCTTCTTATAAAATGTTGCAAAAAATAGTAAGTACAGGAATTTAGGTGAAAACATCTTCAACCTGCAGAGGTTGGAATTACGTTGCCAAGGTGACAATGACCGCAAAGTTCACGGCTAGTTCTGCTTGCAAAATTCATAGTCCTTCATGTGACACATGGCACTGTTTTGAAAACTATTACGCAAATGTGGTTGATGCGCCGTGGAAGACGCTTGCCATTGCACAAACTCTGGTTAGTTTCTGACGTAAGCAATAGCTGTGTTCGGTTGCCGTTAATTAACTTTCTAAGCTAATTATTCAAATATAAGAAAAAAGTGCTAACGTTAACAGACAAGAAAATGTATATTTTGGACAGTAAATAAAAATGAGATTGAGTCTAAAGATTCGTCCGGTTTTCCTCTAAAGAATTATTCTGCATCCAAGAGCAACACGTTAAATCCAATTTAAAAAATCTGAAATTTTGACTGCTTATTCAGAACTGCAGTAGTCTGGCACTTTTTTATCCACGTCAGCACGTTGCAAGCATTCGATAGCAGGGTCTTCTCAGTGTGATATTTAAAGCGTGACCACAGCCTGACTCATTACAATGAAAGACCTTTCCAGAAGAGCCAAACTGAACAGGCAGGTGCCGTAGCCACACTATGGTGTATATACAGTAAATAAGCATGTGTAAATAAGCAAATTATGTGTTTTTTAGAAAAATTCTAAAAACAATTCTGGCCAGTTCTTGTGCAGCTGCATAGCCAATGCCGGAACTGACACCGGATATCAGGATAACTCTTCCGGTCATGTCTCTTGACACCTTTTTTTATTCTGTTGCGTGACTTTTCTATTCGTTATCAGAGCATATGTACAGTACAGTAAGAATGTTCCCAGATATGACACGACCATCATGTTAACACGTTCACTCAGTACTAAGTTCAACAACACGTTCACTCAGTACCAAGTTCAACAACACGTTCACTCAGTACTAAGTTCAACAACACGTTCACTCAGTACTAAGTTCAACAACACGTTCACTCAGTACTAAGTTCAACAACACGTTCACTCAGTACTAAGTTCAACAACACGTTCACTCAGTACCAAGTTCAACAACACGTTCACTCAGTACCAAGTTCAACAACACGTTCACTCAGTACCAAGTTCAACAACACGTTCACTCAGTACCAAGTTCAACAACACGTTCACTCAGTACCAAGTTCAACAACACGTTCACTCAGTACCAAGTTCAACAACACGTTCACTCAGTACCAAGTTCAACAACACGTTCACTCAGTACCAAGTTCAACAACACGTTCACTCAGTACTAAGTTCATCAACATGTTCACTCAGTACCAAGTTCAACAACACGTTCACTCAGTACCAAGTTCAACAACACGTTCACTCAGTACTAAGTTCAACAGCACGTTCATTCAGTACCAAGTTCAACAACACGTTCACTCAGTACCAAGTTCAACAACACGTTCACTCAGTACCAAGTTCAACAACACGTTCACTCAGTACCAAGTTCAACAACACGTTCACTCAGTACCAAGTTCAACAACACGTTCACTCAGTACCAAGTTCAACAACACGTTCACTCAGTACCAAGTTCAACAACACGTTCACTCAGTATCAAGTTCAACAACACGTTCACTCAGTACTAAGTTCAACAGCACGTTCACTCAGTACTAAGTTCAACAACACGTTCACTCAGTACAAGTTCAACAACACTCACTCAGTACCAAGTTCAACAACACGTTCACTCAGTACCAAGTTCAACAACACGTTCACTCAGTACCAAGTTCAACAACACGTTCACTCAGTACCAAGTTCAACAACACGTTCACTCAGTACCAAGTTCAACAACACGTTCACTCAGTACTAAGTTCATCAACATGTTCACTCAGTACCAAGTTCAACAACACGTTCACTCAGTACCAAGTTCAACAACACGTTCACTCAGTACTAAGTTCAACAACACGTTCACTCAGTACCAAGTTCAACAACACGTTCACTCAGTACCAAGTTCAACAACACGTTCACTCAGTACCAAGTTCAACAACACGTTCACTCAGTACCAAGTTCAACAACACGTTCACTCAGTACCAAGTTCAACAACACGTTCACTCAGTACCAAGTTCAACAACACGTTCACTCAGTACCAAGTTCAACAACACGTTCACTCAGTACTAAGTTCAACACACGTTCACTCAGTACAAGTCACACGTTCATCAGTACAAAGTTCAACAACACGTTCACTCAGTACCAAGTTCAACAACACGTTCACTCAGTACCGAGTTCAACAACACGTTCACTCAGTACCAAGTTCATAAACTTTTAATTTTTACAGCAAAAAATGAAAATCTTGTAGTTTGATTTGTCCACAGTTAAAGGAAGACCGGACGACGATTGTTTAGACTCAATCTCTTTTTAGTTTACTGTCCAAAATATACATTTTCTTGCCTACAAAAGTTAGCAATTGTTTCTTATATTTAAATAATTAGCTTAGAAAGTTAATTAGCGGCAACCGAACACAGATATTGCTTACGTCAGAAACTAACCACAGTTTGTGCAATGGTAGGCGTCTTCCCTTGCGCGTCAAGCACGTTTGCGTAAGTTTTACTGCTTAAACGCTTGATGTCACAAAATGGGCTCTACGTCATATGACGTCAGAAACTAACACTGCAGTTCATGACCATGTTTATCACGGTATCGCCTTCTATTTGTCGGCCACGCGAATGTGACAAAAAGGCACCGCTGCCAATCTTAGTAGATTCACTGAGCTTTGAAAATTTAACGAAATTTGAGTATCCGAGGTAATTATTATTTAATCTAAGCTTTGATTTAAAAAAAGCTTTTGTAGTTTTCAATATTTTAGAACATTTTTCATTCTGAACTAATGTTTACACAATCATCCGGTTTTCATTTAACGAAAGTTTGTTAGTTGTAAACAAGGCTGGCAGATTGAACGCATGAAACATTTTGTTATGGGATGTTACACTAATGGCTTTTGTGTAAGTATCTTAGTAAACATTGGCTGTATTTAGCCCAATGACTGTGCAACGGTCTGTTCAGTCTTTTTAATGCAAAAGCTACCCGTAGATGGCGCTAGCATGCGACAAAGTCTTGGAAATTTTGTCTTGGTGGTTGAGCTATTAAGCTATAATTAGGACTTTCCTCGTCAAAGCTTGTGTCTAGTGTTCATGGTACTGAACTTGTAATCTAAAGGTTCCTGGTTCGATTCGAATGCCAGCCCATTTGTTATTTTCATGCGTTTTTTATGTTTGAAAATCAATAATTATAGGTCATACCATGTTCAGTCTTTTTAATACAAAAGCTACCCGTAGATGGCATCAGCATGCGACTAAGTTTTAGAAATTTTGTCTTGGTGGTTGAGCTATTAAACTTCAATTAGGGCTTTTTCTCGTCACCACTTGTGTCTAGCGTTCATGGTACTGAATTTGTATTCTAAAGGTTCCTGGTTCAATTCTAATGCCTGCCCTTTTGTTATTTTCATGCGTTTTCCTGTTTAAAAATCAATAATTATAGGTCATATCATGTTCAGTCTCTTTAATACAATAGCTACCCGTAGCTGTTGGATATATTAACTTGTACGCAAAAAGGACATTTTTAGCCAACAGGTTTCTTTCTGGACGTTGTTTACGTTGTTTTTCGTGTAGACTTTACTGTCCTTGTGTAGCTGGTGCACTTTGCTTTAACAAATATCAACTGAAATAAGATTATTCTTTCATTAGAATTTTCTGTTTTTTCTCCTAGGCCTAGTGGAGACATGTAATAAAAGTCCTTAAATTAAAAATTGCATGTCTCTGCGCAAGGAATTGTGAATTGACTTGTGAATTTTCGTAGTTCACAAGTCACAAAAGTAAAAAAAATACAATTAGTTTACTTTTAAACCAACATAAAAATAATTGCGCGGTATTTTTCGGACTGCAGACCGCCAAAAGTAAGTGGGCAATGTGAGAAATCTCTTGAGCAGGAAACAAAATGTTTAAATAGAATTTGGTTTCCAACAATTTTGATTTTTGCGCATTTTTGATTTTTTGCTTGATTTTTTGGTGTAGTAATTTTTTCTAATGGTGTAAAAATAAACAGCTGGCGACGCACTCTATTAGTAATAACTGACTGCTGGCGCCATCTGTAGCACTGTGTACTAAATAAATTTGTGGCATGTGGAATTTTTATAAAATGACTTGTATGCAATAGATTAATTTTTTTTAAAAAGACTTTACTAATTGTAAGAATTTTACTAATTAGGTGACCCGTGGATTTTGTATTCACAGACGTTTGTTGAGCCCTAAAAGCCCTGAAAAGAATTAACATGGTAATAAATCATTTGATTATTGGAGAATAGGGAGAAAAAAAAAGGACGATAACAAATGTAAGTAGGCATTAGAATTTGAACTAGAACCTTTAGAATACAAATTCAGTACCATGAACACTAGTCACAAGTGGTGACGAGCAAAAGTCCTAATTGAAGTTTAATAGTTCAACCACCAAGACAAAACTTCTAAGACTTAGTCGCATGCTGGCGCCATCTACGGATAGCTTTTGTATTAAAAAGACTGAACATGATATGACCTATAATTATTGATTTTTAAACATAAAAAACGCATGAAAATAATAAAATGTATTGGGCATTCGAATCGAACCAGAAACCTTTAGGATTACAAGTTCAGTACCGCGAATCATCAGACACAAGTTTGACGAGGAAAGTCCTAATTATAGCTTAATAGCTCAACCACCAGGACAAGACTTGGTCGCATGCTGGCGCCATCTACGGGTAGCTTTTGCATTAAAAAGACTGAACAGACCGTTGCACAGTCATTGGGCTAAATACAGCCAATGTTTATTAAGATACTTACACAAAAGCCATTAGTGTAACATCCCATAACAAAATGTTTCATGCGTTCAATATGTCAGACTTGTTTACAACTAACAAACTTTCGTTAAATG
>JAQGDQ010001996.1:0-2500 GCA_030141605.1 Tubiluchus corallicola
CACATTGCAAGTTATTAGTATACACAGTCAGGCACATATATAGGCAGTTAAGAAGTTTATGCTTATCAGCTGTGCAAATTACAAAGTATGTACCTGGTAATCAGTGAAATATCAAACTTACCAAATGTCAGTTGTCGGTCATCAGGACAGTCAGCTGTCCCGGTTGTCAAGTGACTCAGATGAAAAATATTTGCAATGTATTTGAGTTAGAGAATTAATGTCAATGCATGTACAATTATGTGAAGGATTTTAGGTTATTTTATTACTTCAGTGTTCTCTCATTCTGTGAACCCCCTTATACTGTCCGTTTAACTGCATTCGTATGTATGTCTTGACTTGGCTTCTTTCTGTCATGCTCTACTGACAGAGCTAGTTTACCTGGTTAGTTGGCAGTCTGTTCTTGGCTAAGAGAGTCGTTGTTGTTGTTTGTCTCAGTTAAACCATTTATTTGTCAAGAGTAGTAGAGCCATGATGTAAGTTTATTCAGTCTCACTTTATTATTAATTTCTTTGTTTCTTTTTTGGCTCAAATTAGTTTGTTGTATTTTTGTTATGTTTTTTCTTACAGATAAAACGTAATAAAGTTTCGCCAGTAATAATGAATTTTTTGACTTTGGGCATCATGGAGTAGTAGTCTCTCACAATGGCGTTTTGGTTTATCACAGTAAAGGTTAACAAGGGGACCGTCCATACTACAAACTGTTCATACAGTAGCCACAGTTTAGGTTAACAAGGGGACCGTCCATACTACAAACTGTTCATACAGTAGCTATAGTAAAGGTTAACAAGGGGACCGTCCATACTACAAACTGTTGATGCAGTAGCCACAGTGAAGGTTAACAAGGGGACCGTCCATACTACAAACTGTTCATACAGTAGCTATAGTAAAGGTTAACAAGGGGACCGTCCATACTACAAACTATTCATACAGTAGCCACAGTGAAGGTTAACAAGGGGACCGTCCATACTACAAACTGTTCATACAGTAGCCACAGTAAAGGTTAACAAGCGGACCGTCCATACTACAAACTGTTCATACAGTAGTCACAGTAAAGGTTAACAAGGGGACTGTCCATACTACAAACTATTCATACAGTAACTACAGTAAAGGTTAACAAGGGGACCGTCCACACTACAAACTGTTCATACAGTAGTCACAGTAAAGATTAACAAGGGGACCGTCCCTACTACAAACTATTCATACAGTAGCCACAGTAAAGGTTAACAAGGGGACCGTCCATACTACAAACTGTTCATACAGTAGCCACAGTAAAGGTTAACAAGGGGACCGTCCATACTACAAACTGTTCATACAGTAGTCACAGTAAAGATTAACAAGGGGACAGTCCCTACTTCAAACTGTTCATACAGTAGCCACAGTAAAGGTTAACAAGGGGACCGTCCATACTACAAACTGTTCATACAGTAGCCACAGTAAAGGTTAACAAGGGGACCGTCCATACTACAAACTGTTCATACAGTAGCCACAGTTTAGGTTAACAAGGGGACCGTCCATACTACAAACTGTTCATACAGTACCTACAGTAAAGGTTAACAAGGGGACCGTCCATACTATAAACTCTTCATACAGTAGCTACAAGCGCCGTGCAGTTTATTTTAATACGCTAAGGTATCTATCATACACAAGTTTGTTACCTTTGGCATTTAAAGATGTTAAATCAAACATTTACATACAGATAAACAAGTTATGAGTCTTCATGTAATATCTTAGTTCTACCCAGTAAATGTTTACCTCTGCTTATGTCAACTAAACCTATTATGCTATTAACATTTACACTGTAACCCGCTGTAGTACAATTTAAGGTAATAATACTGTTGTTGGCATCCTTCTGTTTCGGAAGACAATGGAGTCTGCGCTTGAACCATTGGAGTGGCCTCTCCAGGGCGCACGCCTGGGCAAAGTGTATGGCGATCCTGAGTTGCCCAGAGACAACAGGAACCCCCTCTCTTCCTCGCTGCTGTAGTCCAAAGGAAAGCGGAGCGATACGTTTGGCACCAGGTTGGCTGCAGGAGCTGCCAGAGTCAGTGAGCATGCTGCACTGGTCCGCCTTCGGGGCTCCACTCCTGATTTGGAAGGTTTACTCTTCTACACATTGCCGTTGGGTCACTTGACCTCCTCCGCCCTCTAGCCGTCGGCTGCTTGTGCAGCTCCTCGGCCTACAGTCGAGATACAGTGTTGGTATCCCGCAAGCCTACAGCACCTGGTATTCCTAGGCGGTCACTCATCCAAGTACTAACCAGGCTCTTATAATAGTGTATGAAAGTGCAAAATAATACAATAATGAACAGTTGTCTGCTTCGTTAACAATTGACAGTCGGAATACAGTGTTTCCTCATTGAGTGAACTTCCGGGAAGTAGGGACACTACACTTATTTAATACTTACACGTCTGGGTGGCATCGTAGGGCTTGAAAAATTCAGTCTCTAACGAAAATTTCACAAATTACAAGAGTTAAGCACGAAAGTGTTAAACCATTTCC
>JAQGDQ010001996.1:10000-12500 GCA_030141605.1 Tubiluchus corallicola
GATGATGGTAGTAGAAGCAGCTGTGATACCAAATTCACAAAGGGACAAGGATTTCAACACAGAAAGATTCTCAGATCAGGTAGGAATTCGTATGACAGACAGCCCATTGTGCATATACTTCTTTCTCTATAAGTGGCCTGCTAATTTTTCTGTCTCTTTTTTCTTCGAATCGATGAGTTTTATTTCTTCTCTTTTCCTTCAACTTTACCTTTTTTCTGCTTCTGGTATTTTCCTTTTTGTTCTGATACTTTGTCGTTGTACCTTATATTTTTCTAATTTTGTCTTTTGTCTTTATGTAATGTTTGTGAGCACACCTTTACGTGTTTTTTAAAAACTGTCTAAAAAATGTAATGTTTGTGAGCACACTTTTACGTGTTTTTTGAAAATTGTCTGAAAAATGTAAGGTTTGCGAGTACACCTTTACGTGTTTTTTGAAAATTGTCTGAAAAATGTAACGTTTGTGAGCACACCTTTACGTGTTTTTTGAAAATTGTCTGAAAAATGTAACGTTTGTGAGCACACCTTTACGTGTTTTTTGAAAATTGTCTGAAAAATGTAACGTTTGTGAGCACACCTTTACGTGTTTTTTGAAAATTCTCAGAGAAATGTAACGTTTGTGAGCACAACTTTACGTGTTTTTTGAAAATTGTCTGAAAAATGTAACGTTTGTGAGCACACCTTTACGTGTTTTTTGAAAATTGTCTGAAAAATGTAACGTTTGTGAGCACAACTTTACGTGTTTTTTGAAAATTGTCTGAAAAATGTAATGTTTGTGAGCACACCTTTACGTGTTCTTTGAAAATTGTCTGAAAAACGTAACGTTTGTGAGCACATCATTACATATCTCTCTCTGTGTCTCTCTCTCTTTCTCTCGCGCTCTCTTACCTCCCCGTCTTTCTGCCTCCTTCTTTCCCTCTCTCTCGCTCTCTCTCTCTCTCTCTCTCTCTCTCTCTCTCTCTCTCTCTCTCTCTCTCTCTCTCTCTCTCTCTCTCCTTTTCTCCCTCTCTCTCTCTCTCTCTCTCTCTCTCTCTTTCTCTCTCTTTCTACATATATATATATATATATATATATATATATATAATATAAATATGCAACATTGTTTAAATTATTATCAATTGCATGGATTAATTGTTGCGGAATACGTACATTCGACCTGCTACCGGTGCAATGAGGTTTTGTCTCTAGTTAATGTCTTTTTATGAATTAATATCTTTGTTTTTGTACGTTTTTTTATTCTGTTTTTGCCATTGTTTTTATGTTTATGTAAAGGTGTTTTAATGAAAAATATGATTCCTACCTCAAAATACGTATTGTAAGTTGACATACACTCTACAATTTAAATTTTTTGAAAGTACATTTTTACATTAATGTTTTAAAAGTCTCTGTCTCTCTCTCTCTCTCTCTCTCTCTCTCTCTCTCTCCTCTCTCTCTCTCTCTCTCTCTCTCTCTCTCTCTCTCCTCTCTCTCTCCCCTTCTCTCTCTCCCCTTTCTCTCCTCTCTGTCTCTCTGTCTCTCTCTCTCTCTCCTCTCTGCCTTTCTCTCTCCTCTCTGCCTTTCTCTCTCTCTCTCTCTCTCTCTCTCTCTCTCTCTCTCTCTCTCTCTCTCTCTCTCTCTCTCTCTCTCTCTCTCTCTCTCTCTCTCTCTCTCTCTCTCTCTCTCTCTCTCTCTCTCTCTCTCTCTCTCTTTCTCTCGCCCCTCTCTCCTTCTCTCTGTTAATGTAAAGGTGTTTCAATGAAAAATATGATGCCTAGCTCAAAATACGTATTGTAAGTTGACATACACTCTACAGTTCAAATTTTTTGGAAGTACATTTTTACGTTAATTTTTTAAAAGTCTCTTTAGCAGAGTGCCACGTACACACTAGTAATGTTTACGTTTTAATTCTGTTGTGTAAGTCAATTCTTTTGTTCTGATGACAATGGAATGAACAAAATTAACATTACTGGACGTGTTGGTACTCGTGGCGGTGACGGTGGCGGTGGCGGTGGTGGTGATGATGAGGTGATGATAATGATGATGACGATGATAATCGTGTACACGAATAACGATGATCAGTGGGGAATTCGAACGTCGCAATGTATCGACATGATTTTCTTTCATTCTCACATCTCTGCTGTATTTTTTCACAAAACAAACTGACATCTTTATGACCATTTTAAATTCCAGGCTGCAAAACATTATTTAATGGAATTCCATTATTTTCGTAATAACATTAAAATGTAAATTAATGTTGTCTTCCCACCCACGTTTGTAATCCATAAAATTAAACGCTTAACGATCAAATTTGGTTAAAAAAATCATGTAGTTTTTATTTACAATTGTGAGCAATTACAATAACGTTTTAAAAGTTGTTTTATACCAAATGTACTTTTTAATTATCAGTAAGTTCATTACACTGTGAGATGTTATAATAATGGATTTTAATAAGATTGATGTTAACGTAAATTAATGTCTTTTAAATTTAATTTTAACTTCAGTTAGGTAAAGTCGTTTTAATGCA
>JAQGDQ010001996.1:15000-18359 GCA_030141605.1 Tubiluchus corallicola
ATCATTCAAATATAAGAAACAATTGCTAACTTTTATAGGCAAGAAAATGGATACTTTGGACAGTAAATTAAAATGAGATTGAGTCTAAACAATCGTCCAGTTTTCGTTTAATGATACTCTGATTGTTGTTAATACAATAATAAACTAAACAAGTATATTGTGAGTCGTTTTAATATTTAACACACGCATTTTACCACATAGCAACGAACATTTTAAACTGTAGATAATTATTTAACGCATTTCATTGTACATTTTATTATACTTATTATTATATCATATTATTATATTATAGCTTTTATTATATAAAAAAATTTCTGAATTTCTTTACATTGTGACATAAAATTTTTCCATTCAGACACTGAAGCTGGACAAATTGACGAGCGACGAACAGGTGAACAGATAAACGCAAACTGACAGTGCCAAGCACCCCTCTCGCGACATGACTTTATACCGCTGGCGTAAGGAAAAATGCTTAAAGTTGGAAAAATACATTGGGTTGTAAACGAAAATAATCTTAATGAATAACGAATTAATCGATAGTGACACATCGTAATTATAAATAAGTCTGCATACACACGCATACAAACACGTGTACAAACACGCATACAAACACGTGTACAAACACGCGTACAAACACGCGTACAAACACGCGTACAAACACGCATACAAACACACGCATACAAACACAAGCATACAAACGCACTCATACAAACACGCATACAAACATGCATACACACGCATACAAACACACGCATACAAACACGCATACAAACACGCATACAAACAGGCATACAAACACATGCATACAAATGCGCATACAAACACGCATACAAACACGCATACACACGCATACAAACACACGCATACAAACACGCGCATACAAACGCGCATACAAACAGGCATACAAACACACGCATTTAAACACGCACATACAAATGCAAACCCATGCGTGCGTAAACACACACGTATGCGTATACGCAACTACGCATAAGACTATACAATTACACAGATACATATAAACACGAAAGCAAAAGATATTCAACATTTATAGGTTGATAAAGAAGCAGATAATCATCAATTATGCTGTCATAATCATGAGAGGTGAGTGATTGTGACGAAATTTTGGTCTAAGGACTTCAAACAAAATATGTAAATTGTTTAAACTCTACGGAGATCGTTACCTGATTAATTGTTAATAGGCAGTCTAGTGATTGCTGGATCTAACCTCAGTGTCCAATCACCAAACTTAAATTAACGCAAAACAGTATCAGATTACTATAAAGAAATCAATACTTTTGTAGGCTTATTGAAATTAAAGCTGCGTTCACATCATGAAATCTAAAAGATGTAAATGACAGGGAAATTTGTTGTATGATAGCAAAATAAAGCTTTAACACTGACAAAACGGTTTCTAATCAGAATTACAATTTATGAACAATACACAGGGTGTGCACAAAGTAAAGCCCCACTCCCAGGGTAATGAAGGGATAGTAAGAAGCCAGGTTAGTGGGAGGGGCCCCAGATCAGCAGGAGGTGTCTTTTTACTAACAAGTTCCAAACTTCACTTCAAGAAGTTAATGATCGACGTGTGGCAAACAGTTAATGTTCCTCTAGATACTAGAAAATGTAGCAATGATACGTCTTACCGGCAACTTCGGTTCTGCACAGAATAAGTCTGACTCTGTATACATCAACACTATGGCAAATGACTGTCTGTCTCATACCAAAATATGCACGCTAGATTGACGTATATGGGATAGCTGACTTTGACAGGGGGTCTAGTCTACCAACATCACCAGCTACAGCTACACCAAGCTAACCATCTCCGGCTCCACAATCACTTTCATGTTGTTACCAACATTTATTCGCTGCTTTTTATTAACATGGCTGCTTTTAACATCCAAAGGTAAGCAGCTCTCTACCTGAACTAACTTTTCTAGGTCACTGTTCTGGCTTCCACTCACTATACATGTACACTGTCAATGTGTATCTGTATGGCATATCTAAAATTACATCTCCATGCAAATGTGCAAAACAAGTGAAGTTTATACGAGGAAACATATATCTTGGTTTCAACATATTGAATATTCATTCATGATGATCATCCATTCTGTAATTCAATCACTAACAGGAAGTTAGTTGGTACAAAGGAAAATAAAGGTTTGGGCTACCCCCCCCCCCACGACTAAATTAAACATGGATCTGCCTTCACTCAGCTTAAATAAAAACTCAGGATAAGAAAGTAACTGCCATCTAGTGGCAAAACAAGTCAAAAACCAAACAACAAAAATTAATCAATGTAAATAAGTAACAGCAGACATATCATATCCAAAATGTTACAATGATATTAATTATCAAAAAAGTAGTTAAAAATTAAAGAACTAAGATACAGAATATATCGCTTTATACCGGAGCCAAAGAATGAAAAACTAAGTCGCTTTATACCAAAGCCAAAGAATGAAAAACTAAGTTTAATTTTTTTTAAATGGTGAGTGAATCTTTGGCAGAACATTTTCTGCATAGTACGTTACGGCTACGGCAATGTGACTGTACTAACGGATATTTGTGGTAATTTTAACAAGCTGACGAGCTAGCTTTGTTCAATTATTGCATTTTTATGATGCTGGATTCTTGCAAGGTTTCTAAGGGGATTAGGATGACAGTGATTAAGCGGTAGTTTAAAAATCAACATCACCGTTTCTTGAGACTGACTTCATGATGAAGGACGGTAAAAGACACGCGTACTTGCACAAATCAGAAGAAAAAAATGGCTAGGAATATAAATAAAAAGCCATCAGTAATTGTAATTTCTTAACACAGTTTTACTATCTGTACAGGTGTACATATAATGCATACGTGTTTATATGTATCTGTGTAATTGTATAGTCTTATGCGTAGTTGCGTATACGCATACGTGTGTGTTTACGCACGCATGGGTTTGCATTTGTATGTGCGTGTTTAAATGCGTGTGTTTGTATGCCTGTTTGTATGCGCGTTTGTATGCGTGTGTTTGTATGCGTGTGTTTGTATGCGTGTGTATGTGTGTTTGTATGCGTGTTTGTATGCGCATTTGTATGCGCGTGTTTGTATGCGCATTTGTATGCATGTGTTTGTATGCCTGTTTGTATGCGTGTTTGTATGCGTGTTTGTATGCGTGTGTTTGTATGCGTGTGTATGCATGTTTATATGCGTGTTTGTATGAGTGCGTTTGTATGCTTGTGTTTGTATGCGTGTGTTTGTATCAGCGTGTTTGTACGCGTGTTTGTACGCGTGTTTGTACGCGTGTTTGTACACGTGTTTGTATGCGTGTTTGTACACGTGTTTGTATGCGTGTTTGTACACGTGTTTGTATGCGTGTT
>JAQGDQ010001194.1:0-56135 GCA_030141605.1 Tubiluchus corallicola
TAGGTGACGAAACCAAACATTTTAGCACTTAACCCTGTGAGCCAGCCCCTGGAAACCTCTACCAGCCAATGATGAATGGGTCTGCGAATTATTACAGAAAATGGAGTAAAAAGAATGGATTGCAAAAATAAGTTTAATATCGTCAATTTTGTTTTTCTGCGAAAAACATGGACGCCATCCGTTTTGTTGTTAACCTGTGAATTCTAGACGCTAGACGAGGGAGCTAGCAGCCGGACGCTCTGGACGCTGGAAGCCGGATGCTGGACGTTTTGATGTATCATAAGACAGCGTTCATTAGTGTTATAATTGATTAGATTAGATTAATTATTACTGTTGTGTATTAATTGTTGTTATTACATTAACCTACTTATTATTTCTGGTAACCAGGTAGGTACTTTCATTATTTCATAACAAACTTGGTTTGCGTTTTCTGCTGCGTCATGTCACAACTTAGTAATTAGCTAGTGATAGGCCTTCAAACAAAAATGAAGATTTTTATCAGATATTAGCATATACGCGCCATAAGAAGTTTCTTCGCATGCTCCAGGTGTTATACATTTCTCAGGCCTGTCATTCGTAACTACAACTTAGAGCTGACAATATCCCTCTCCTCAAGCTGCTAACAAATTACTGTGAATGATGTTCTAGATTTGATAGAAAGTGTGGCTTATGACGCATGAGATAGGTGGTTGTGTAGTGATAGTGTGCTTGGTGGTTAGTGAAGCTAGTTGAACACAGCCGTCTTGTGTTGGGTATAGCGAAACATTATAGCGAGTGGACTGTCAGAAATTTGTTCTCATCTATGGGAAGTTATTGTTGTGAAGTAACATCGGGCACAGGACACACAGAGGTGCTTGAATATGGATCAACTATTCTGCGTATTAATTGAACATTCTGTATACTAAAACAGCAATTCGGGTACAATACCTCTCTTCTATTTTTGAGAAAGATTTCATTGAAGAATTTGAGCACCACAGAGAATGAAAAGTATTCTGCGTGTTACACTGATACTTAGATAATTTATTAACTGATAATTAATTGATAATTGAATAGATAATTTATTAACACTGAACAAGAACTCTCGCGGTTTCCAATTCATTTTTAACTAGCAGATTTTTTTTTGCTCTAGTGAAAGGCAACAGCCCCTCAGTAATTACATAAAAGTTTCTGAGAGAGATGAATCTCCAAGCAATGTTTACGTTATATAATTTTTAGCACTACAATTTCTAGATGAGTTACAATACAACATAAAAATTTCAACTTACCGCCGATAGCACAGCAGACGAAAAAGAAAAATACCCAGTCATGCGGCTCTACGCAACGCACATTAACAGTAGATTCTGCAGCTTCGGCTGGCATTATTCAAACGACCTTCCTGAATTTAATATTCCTTTTAAACAAAACGAAATCAAACAAATTAACAAAATCATGATCAAAGCGGTTACAAACGTTATGAACAACATTACTGTAAGTCGTGCATGCTTTGATGCAAACATGAAAGACAATGTTACAACGCATGCGTACAAGAAGAAGAGTCAGTGTCATAGATTTAAATGCGTGCGCAGAAACAAGGGCAAGCGCGGCATTTAAATAAATAATATAGTTATAAAATATAGAAATATATACGTATATTTATCAATAATCGTTTATTTGTAGTGTCACCATGTTTTATAATTGAAATTGCATGTATGTCTTGTTTTTTGTTTTGTAGCAATTTTTGGCACTAAAACATGTATTGAGACTATATTAGTTTTATCGGATGGTGCAGAAAAAATGTGCCGGTAACTGCAATAACATTAGAAACAAGTGCTCTGCAACGTACAAAATAGAAATTTCACAGCGTGGTAAATATTACAATACATAGATTTTTGGCTATGAAAATTACAAGTTTATAGTTTTAGTAATTTTTAAGCTGTGACCAAAAAATATTTGCACGCTAAAGGCTCACTGACATGCCAAAAATGTTTTTTTTTACATATTTACCATATTTTGAACAAATTCATGTATAAATGACCCGACAATTACTATGAAAGTAATTTATTTAGCTTGAATCCTCACGATTTTGTCACAATTAGTTATTTAATTTCGATTTGTGCAAATTTATCAGACGCTGTGGTCTTAAGAAACATACTCGAGCAATTAATGTCAGATAATCATCACTTCAAAATTAACCATATCAACGTATTTAACTCACTCAATACAGCAAAACAACAAAGACACCAATTTTATTTTTATTTTCTTTCTATAATACTTTGATTGAAACATCTGCACGTTTTTTGCGCTACCTACTGTAGTTTATATATATGATACAACTTATGCTAGACGGGTGCAAACATAATGGCTAAAGGTATCGTTGCTCAATGTTCAGTCAGGAGCACCAAGTCTCCAAATTGCCGTCGGAAATAAATCATTTTGAATGTTATTTCATGAGTGTGCTGGTGTATACAGAAGGTGATTTCAAAGATTGACCATAGTGTGTGTCCAGGGACTCCAGAATGTACTAGCGGGCGTAACTGCTCAGTGCTCAAGTATAACCCAAAGTCATGGTTAAAATAATGTTAAACGTGATTGTAATAGTTCCGAAATAGTAATCAACAAAAAATATTAAATTTGTTGAACGGGGATTGTTAATGCATCAGTGCTCTATTAAAGGTACATGGGCCTGTTTACTTTTGATTTCTTTTTCAGTTATTGAAGTTTATAATAATTAATATATTAACTAGAAAAGAAAACATTTTGCCCGAAAAATTCATTAATTTAGTTGTTGATTCTAGAACTAGAGGACATAATTTAAAACTGTCTAGAGAGCGGTCACGTCTTGACATTCGTGATTTCAAGGATTGACTATAGTGTGTCCAGGGACTCCAGAATGTATTATTAGCTGGCATAGCCGCTCAGTGCTCAAGTATAATCCTAAATATTCATTTTCTGTGAGAGTTGTGAATGAATGGAATAATCTGCCTGCCATGGTGATTGCCGCACCAACCACAGTAAAGTTTAAATCCTTAATCGACAATTATTTTGTGGAAAAATATGGGGTTCCTATGAGTGTACTCGTTTAACCCCTAATCATGACAGTATAACAGTTTCTGTATTATGCTATTGTTGTTATGTTTGTTTTTACGAAAAAAAACTTTGTCTGTGGAGATGGGGCGAGGAAAGACCGTAGGTCATCTACTCACTCACCCCTTATAATTTGATACTGATGACAGAAAAAAGAATTGATGACACAGAATGCAAATAAACTAATCAAAAATAAAGCAATAACAAAAGCAAAATAATAAAAACAAACATAACAACAATAGCATAAGTGAAAAAAAAGAGTAATAATAAATGAAGATGATGAACACGTGTGACAATAATTAGTTACAAATTAAATAAAATGATAATAATGTACAGTTGTTTACAAAATTCTCGACAACAAAAAATAATGTGTATATGATTATATAACAGAAAAAAAGAAACATAAAAGCAAAGCAAAGCAGCTAATTTATGTCACCGTCCAAATTAATCGCTAATTGGGTATAGTGCGTACACAAAAAATGTGTTTTAGCAGTTTTTTTATAAAATAATTTTTATAAACAAACAGTGGTAAAATAAAATGACGATGAAATTAATCACAATGCCATAATTTACCGTATTTTCCCATGTATAAGAGACCCTTGTGTATAAGAGACCCCTTCAATTTTTTAGGCAAAAATTCTGGGAAAAAGTTTTTTGGTAATGAATAACTTTATTCATCATAGAAATCATTAAATTCCTCATCACTCTCATCAACTGGAGTCAGACCTTCAGCAATTCCAGCCAGTTCATCATCAGAGGAGTCACTCTGCTCCAAAATGGCATTGTCCTCTTTTGACATTTAAAAAAATAATAACTTACCCGGTACATTAATTTTATCATTAGAATTTAGCCATGGAGAAGATTTATTGAAAGGAAACTATAATTATTCGAAATAAAACAGTTGTAGAGCACTTATTTCTTTAAAATCATTAGTGTCACAATTTATGCATCTTATTGAAAAGACTTACTCCCATGTATAAGAGACCCCTTATTTTTAAAGTGAAAATTCTGAGCAAAAAAGGGTCTCTTATACACGGGAAAATACGGTATGTAGATTTGAAATATAGAATATCTAAACATCTAAACATATCTAAACATAAAGAATATAAAAACTGCTATAGCTACTTACTTGTTCCGAATATGGAAAATGCAATGATTTGTGCGAAGTATTCGAAGAACATGTGTGAGTTAACGTTGAAGGCAACGGAAAACATGATAATGGGCAGGAACACGTCCACGCCGAGATGTGGATTCAAATCAGAAAGAGCTTTGGGACTAAACAACGCGTAACGAAACGAGCTGCCAATCACTCCAATAATGCAGCCAATAATGAAAAAAATGGCAGGATAAGGTAGCTGCAGTTTTCTACTGAAGCGCGACCAAACATTTTGAAATGTTCTCAGCAAAGCTAAAACAAGAGAGGAAGATTAATAGCGTCACACTGACGTCAGTGGTATTTTTGATTTGCGTTTTTTGCACAAACTTCCAGTCCCAAAGTCAGAAGTCAACTTTGGTCCTGTGGAAGCTGACACAGAAAAGTGGTGCACAGACAAAGCGAACATACTATTAAAGCCTACTTAAGCAGAAGACCTATGTATTTTATTTTCATTTTTAACGTTGTTAACGTTTTTTGCAGAATTGGTCCTTCTAAGTTTTTCCACAGAAAGAGTACACGACTTTTTAATCATAAAATTTATAATAAAACTATATTTTTTCGACCAAATAAAATTTTCAGTGCCGTGTTTTGATAAGGTTCTTCTAACATAGCTAATACTCGTGCAAACAGACTTGCATGGACAGCAACTCTATAATCAAGTGCTCAATCATTTCTACTTTGTAATTCTCTGCCATTACAGGTTAAACAAATCAGGTCCCACCAGCATTTAAAACAAAATTAAAATCATTAATATTAACGAAATATAAAATACCATCTCACCAATACGACAACATACTTACCAATTCAGAATTTCTATATCTACGGGCACATTAATTAAATAAATCACGGTTTTTAATTTATGAAAATAGCTGTAAATACGTTTTATATTTAGCGTCATTATATTTTGTTTCTACTCTTTTCGGGTTACAGCACAGCAGTTTACATTGCACTGACGCATTTGCCTTTAGCAAGTTTTTATTAACTAACAATGATTGATCATATGTAATATATATATATATGGCATAATTAGATTTAATAGATTTATTTCGCAATAAACATATACATATACATTACATGTGCATCGATAATCAGTTTTTGTTAATACAAAATTGTGATACAATTCATGAATTCTGCGCTAGAGACCTAAGAAGCTAGCTTATGGTAGGCCACTAGAATTAGTTACGAAAGAAATTACAATATATACAGATACAATATTACAATATATACAAATATAAATACGGGTGGGAAGTAATAAAAATATTATTATACTAGAGGGGAAGTTTTTGAAAATGAAAAACAACAAATCATGATTGAGTGATCAGTTATATGTTTCAAGTAAGTTTAATATATATATATATATATTTAAATATAGACAGCGAGCTGGCATTTTTAATAGCTGGAGCAATTGAATTCCATATGTAAGGGCCATTGTATTTAATAGAAAATTTTCTAACATTTGCGTTACACTGTATGTAGTGATAGTTCAGTCTATAACGTGTGCCGTAATTATGTATCTCAGCATTCAAACAAAAATAATCAGTAAATAATATGAGAGAATTTGTGCATGAAAATGGCAGTTTGGAACTTATTAATGTCATAAATGTTTAGAAATGTTTGCGAGCTATGTCTGTTCTTCCAATCAATCTTCTTACAGCGCATTGTGAAAACAAATGATCAGAACATAAGCACATTTGGCAGCTTCTGAGTTTCTGCATCACGCTGCACATTGTTGAAAAAAATTTGAGGTCAACGACAAAGGTCGGTGTCCCATAACACTTGGTAAATTCCACATTTCCTGCATTTCAAAAACGTCAAAAAAGATATGGTCGAAACAACCAAATCTAGCATTCTAATCATGCGTTTTTTACATTATATTAAATGACAACCTTTTTATTGCTATTATGCAAACACTTGGCGGCGGACGAATATCGGCACAATATTTACAGAATCTTGTAACTCAGTGACATCTACGTCAACGAGTTACAACTTTGGATACAATAATACGAGATCAAATTTATTTATGATTAAGCAGGATAAGATTTCCATAGTGGACTAAATACACTCATAAGCGTCAATAATTGTTTCGCTTACAAAAAATGTATCAAGCAGCCCCAGGTCAAATTGCATCTAAATAAAAGTAAAATAACATTACCATCCAAAAGACCTACATAATAAGGCTACATACATTCGTTATCGTGCCTGACGGTACTTCAAACTCCAATTTTACATAGGTCGATTTGATATACACACACACTTATGTAGATCTGAATACAATAGGTTTAGTTTACGTTATATAATTTTTAGCACTACAATTTCTAGATGAGTTACAATACAACATAAAAATTTCAACTTACCGCCGATAGCACAGCAGACGAAAAAGAAAAATACCCAGTCATGCGGCTCTACGCAACGCACATTAACAGTAGATTCTGCAGCTTCGGCTGGCATTATTCAAACGACCTTCCTGAATTTAATATTCCTTTTAAACAAAACGAAATCAAACAAATTAACAAAATCATGATCAAAGCGGTTACAAACGTTATGAACAACATTACTGTAAGTCGTGCATGCTTTGATGCAAACATGAAAGACAATGTTACAACGCATGCGTACAAGAAGAAGAGTCAGTGTCATAGATTTAAATGCGTGCGCAGAAACAAGGGCAAGCGCGGCATTTAAATAAATAATATAGTTATAAAATATAGAAATATATACGTATATTTATCAATAATCGTTTATTTGTAGTGTCGCCATGTTTTATAATTGAAATTGCATGTATGTCTTGTTTTTTGTTTTGTAGCAATTTTTGGCACTAAAACATGTATTGAGACTATATTAGTTTTATCGGATGGTGCAGAAAAAATGTGCCGGTAACTGCAATAACATTAGAAACAAGTGCTCTGCAACGTACAAAATAGAAATTTCACAGCGTGGTAAATATTACAATACATAGATTTTTGGCTATGAAAATTACAAGTTTATAGTTTTAGTAATTTTTAAGCTGTGACCAAAAAATATTTGCACGCTAAAGGCTCACTGACATGCCAAAAATGTTTTTTTACATATTTACCATATTTTGAACAAATTCACGTATAAATGACCCGACAATTACTATGAAAGTAATTTATTTAGCTTGAATCCTCACGATTTTGTCACAATTAGTTATTTAATTTCGATTTGTGCAAATTTATCAGACGCTGTGGTCTTAAGAAACATACTCGAGCAATTAATGTCAGATAATCATCACTTCAAAATTAACCATATCAACGTATTTAACGCACTCAATACAGCAAAACAACAAAGACACCAATTTTATTTTTATTTTCTTTCTATAATACTTTGATTGAAACATCTGCACGTTTTTTGCGCTACCTACTGTAGTTTATATATATGATACAACTTATGCTAGACGGGTGCAAACATAATGGCTAAAGGTATCGTTGCTCAATGTTCAGTCAGGAGCACCAAGTCTCCAAATTGCCGTCGGAAATAAATCATTTTGAATGTTATTTCATGAGTGTGCTGGTGTATACAGAAGGTGATTTCAAAGATTGACCATAGTGTGTGTCCAGGGACTCCAGAATGTACTAGCGTGTAACTGCTCAGTGCTCAAGTATAACCCAAAGTCATGGTTAAAATAATGTTAAACGTGATTGTAATAGTTCCGAAATAGTAATCAAAAAAAAATATTAAATTTGTTGAACGGGAATTGTTAATGCATCAGTGCTCTATTAAAGGTACATGGGCCTGTTTACTTTTGATTTCTTTTTCAGTTATTGAAGTTTATAATAATTAATATATTAACTAGAAAAGAAAACATTTTGCCCGAAAAATTCATTAATTTAGTTGTTGATTCTAGAACTAGAGGACATAATTTAAAACTGTTTAGAGAGCGGTCACGTCTTGACATTCGTGATTTCAAGGATTGACTATAGTGTGTCCAGGGACTCCAGAATGTATTATTAGCTGGCATAGCCGATCAGTGCTCAAGTATAATCCTAAATATTCATTTTCTGTGAGAGTTGTGAATGAATGGAATAATCTGCCTGCCATGGTGATTGCCGCACCAACCACAGTAAAGTTTAAATCCTTAATCGACAATTATTTTGTGGAAAAATATGGGGTTCCTATGAGTGTACTCGTTTAACCCCTAATCATGACAGTATAACAGTTTCTGTATTATGCTCGTAAGTTATGTTTACCTCGTTCTAATGAGTCCCAATTTTATTATTAGTAACAGTTACAATAATACATGAATTTTATTCCTTTTAGTATCCTTTTTAGAGCCAATAGTTTGCATTGTAGAGATTCCCTTCGAGTAAGAACTACAAACCGTGACTGTTATCTATGAATAAAATTATTACTGTAAGTCTTTTAATTGTACTCAGAAATATGAATCTTCACAAGGATTTTTATTAGACCGCACAATCCTGCTGTAATACTGTGTATATTTATGTACTTCATCTACGTTTTCATTCTTTTGTTAGTAAGAGTGATGCAAAAATATTCAAAATTTTCATGATGACTAGTAAAATTAACATGTATGAAGCAGTAAATGCTTTTAAAAAGAAAAGGTGTTATCAGAATATCCAGAAAACTTAAGATTCGAGAAATCCCTTCACTTATATAAAACTAAAAAAATCTTGAAATTTTATATCACCTTACTGCCTAATTTCACAGAGGTGATTCGCAGTGGCTATACTAATATCTCTATCAGGCTCCTGTATATCCATATCATAAAGGAGAAAGCAAAAAAGAAACCTGTAAACCAGGGGCGTGCAAACTGCGGCCCGCCGAGAGATCTTGTGCGGCCCACGAAGAGGTTTGTCAACGTAATGAAAGTGCGGCCCGGGCGATCCAGCTGAAGTCTGCACCAATATCGCAAAGATAATGCGCGTTGTTTTTTCCTCTAGATCGGATGGCAGTAACCCTTACAAGACCGTTGTCACTTTCGGATATGACGAAATATATGGTTTTCAATGTAAATTTAAATAACTTCTAAAATAGTTTCTTGAGTGTAGTAGTGCAGTAGTAAAGATGTGCACAAATTGGATGCAAAAAAGTCGTTATTAGGTCCTACTGTACTTGGCACCTTGATCTAACTGCATGTTGCCCACAGGAATTGCGGGAAAGTTTAATGTGACCTGGCTGGTCAGGTAATTTGCACACCCCTGCTGTAAACCTATCAAGCTGTTATTCTTTTATTCTTACACCTCTACATTGACCCCATAATTTCTCTAAATTTTATCACTTTGGTGATTCGAGCATTGATTCTTGCTAGTTTGCTCGTATTTAATGAACTTAGATCTTCTTTATTCACTGCATAATTTCCAAATATTTTTTAGTTACTTCACATTTCAACAGATTTTCCATTGTATCAAACTCCTTCACACACAGTGGACACATCAAATCATCCTTACACTCATTTTTATAATTACACTTTAATTTTATCATTCATTTCCATTCAGTAATTTCATATACAGTTTTTTCAATACACTGCATCACATAATTTGTTGCCTGTTCCCAATTTTCCACACTGTTTTTCATGAATCTCAGTTTTGTCATATTATCACACTTTTTCACAGCTACTACTTTTAGATACTTTTTAACTGCTTTTTTAAATACCTTTTTTCATTGTGACTTCAATAAGCTTCACATTCTTTCGGCATTTATATCTAAATCATACATATTTGTAGTTTCTCTAATTTTTGTCCCCCCCTCCCAGTTTCTGGGAATGTTTTTGTCACATATACTCAACAGCAACTTTTTAGCATCTCTTTTACTTTTGGGTATCAGCATACTTCGGTACCACATTAATTTTTTATAATATATTATTTGTCTCAATGGCCAAAGGGTCATCATTAGGTCACCTAGTCGTCATTAGGCCCCAACAACTCGTAGACATTTTCTGTTTCATAATACATCTTAGGGCTTCTTTTTGCTAGTTTTTTTATTTCTTTGTAGTTCATTGCTGTTAATTTACTTCACGCCTTCATATTAAAAATTAAGCTAGGAATCATCGTTGTCTTGTACACTAACTGCATTATTTTTATAGCTTCAATTCCTACAGCACCAGCTAATTCAAGAGCTTGTATTAGCAGCAGTGCAAAGTAAAACTTGCAAATTTAAACTCTTGTGATAAGCATTAGTAGCATCCATTTTGGCAGTATATCATTTGAAGCAAATTTAGAACAAAATTGAGGAAATTTTGAAAAATAACCAGAGCATACGTAGTGCACACTTGACTAGCTAAGCTAAATTATAAATTACTTTATGTTGTCAGTATAGTCAAAATAATCAAAAGAGCAAGTGACTCACACTGGGAAAGTTAGTCAGTGACATTTAACTTCCCCTTTAAATAAATAGATATAAATAAATAGATAGATATATTCCCATTAGATATCAATTAGTATAGATAGATGGATCCTACTGTACAATCCACTCACTTCATTGTTAAAGTTAAAAGTTATGATTTTAAAGTTAAACTGTGTGGTAAATGTACAGTAATATAGTTCACAATGTGAGAATTGAGCTTGCTGCCATTTATTGCATTTGCTTTTCTAACTGTGCGACTGCATCAGCAGGGCTTTCACCTGCATTGTTAGTTCTTAGCAAAGTTTATTTCTTTTTCCATTTCAATCTTAATTTACAGAAAGCAAAACTCAGTACTATAATACTGCTGCACTATTTTAGAGTAGTTGTAATTCAACTGCAACGAAAAGTAGTTTTTGAGAGGAATAGCTGAGTTTCCGCAATGCGTACCTGGTGACTTAAAGTCATTTTATTTGCATAACTGCAATTTTCCTTTCATGTAACATGGTTTTCATACACTCCATTATGTGTATTAGAATATTTGTATTCTCTGTTTTTTTCTGAAACACCCTGTATTATATGGGTTTTTACATGAAAACTGCACTTGTTGAATCTGTATACAACCCCTAATGTTTGCTAAATTGTGCAAATATATGTAACACTTCGTTAACAGCGATTCTGGCAAAGCAATTTGGAACGGACTTGCGCCATTGTTAAACACGCTTCGTCAACATACCTGTTCCTTCCTACATTGCAGGGATAAATTATGAATGCTTACACTGACAGTGCATTTTTGTTTCTGATTTTTGCTGTGAGGAATCTAAACATGTATTAGATTCAATAGATGTGAGCAGGTGCGACATCTTATAATACTGCATCTGCTAATATTTGTAGTGAAATTTGTGTCTTGTAGTGTAATCTGTTTTATTAAATAAAGTGTTGTGACTTTAAGCAGTGGCAGCTCGTGTGTCAGTACTGTGGAACTGAGCACCCCCTATTATCACTCCATATTATCAAAAATATTCAATGTAATAAGTCTTTTTTCTTTAGTTGTTTCTTTATACTTGTATGGTCCAGAGCACGTGAGAGTAGTACCATAGAGCATGTAAGTACTATGGTACTGCACCACTCATTATTATCGAATATTCAATGTAATAAGTCTTTTTTCTTTAGTTAGTACAATTTGTACAATCTGTACAAATTTGTAACTTGTTAGTACAAGTTACTACAATCAGGGAAGTACAATTTGCTCCACAGCCCAAGCAACGTGGCCATGCACACATGTCTGAGATAAGAGGCTGCACTTTAGATAGAAAGAGTACTGTCACTCATGCAGTGTGTATAGTCAGTTGTCACGTGCTTAGTAGCCGTGTACTGGCATATTCTTGCACTGCCACAATTTAGGTTATTCGTATGCAATATTTATTGTTTAGGATTTTATCAAGTTCATGTTACATTTCGAACGTTTGTTTGTTTAAAATTACAATTACAAATTACAACATTAAAATTACATACGTTTGTTTCGTATTACGCAGTATTAAAACAATGGCTAAAAATTTTCTGAAGCAGCGCCTTCACTAATCTTATCTACCACTGATTATAAGAGCTAATATTGTGGCTCTTGTACACATATTACAATATCAAGTTTTTGATTGATTTTGAGTACCTACCTACCTTGCATTGTTGGCATCCTTCTGTCTCGGAAGACAATGGAATGTGCCCCAAGAGAGTCAGTTATTGATCACATTGATGGAGCTGCAGCGTCGACTGTGGCTGAGCAGTCCCGATCCTTGAACATCTCCAGGGCACACGCCTGGGCAAGGTGTATGGAGATCCTGAGTTGCCCAAACAACACGAACCCCCTCTCTTCCTCCCTGGTGTAGTCCAAAGGAAAGCGGAGCAATACGTTTGGCACCAGGTTGGCTGCAGGAGCTGCCGGAGTCAGTGAGCATGCTGCACTGGTCCGCCTTTGGGGCTTCACTCCCGATTTGGAAGGTTTACTCCTCTACACATGGGCGTTGGGTCACTTGACCTCCTCCGCCCTCTAGCCGTTGGCTGCTTGTGCAGCTCCTCCGCCTAGTGTCGAGATACAGTGTGGGCATCCCGCAAGCCTACAGCACCTTGTATTCCTAGGCGGTCACCCATCCAAGTCCTAACCAGGCTCTACGTTACTTAACGTCGATCAAACAAGAACCGGTGTTCTCAATGTGATATGGCTGTAGACTACCTTGCATTATAATGGCATTATCATATTACATTGCAGACTGGAAAAAAATTAATATTAGTAATGTAGCATGTTCCCTCAGTTCTGTTGAATATCTGATGAAAATTGTGAACAGACTTGCAAGTTTTTCTTTCTTATTGGAAGTTTTTCTTTCTTATTTTTCTTGGAAGTTGCCAAAGATTTAGGAGATTTAGTTATAGATGCGATCCATCTGCAGATTACACTTAGAATACCAGCATTTATTTTTATTTTATTTTTTTTTATTTTATTTACACCCAATCGTAAAATACAGTCTACAATAAAAACAATATAATATAAAACTCCTTGGAAAAGAACATACAAATAAAATGTTTACAAGAGTGTGGTGAAGACACAAAGAGATTAACTGCTTACATGTGTCTATTGTGTACAAGGAATTTGTGCAAGTTAACTTTATATAACTTAATATTTTGTGCAATTACAAGGGTTGTACCATCAACATATATGCAAGCATTGAGTTCCAAATCGTGATTCTTGCTCAACTCACTACAGTCAACTGCTGAGTCTGATTTTATATAAGCACTTTAAAACAAATAATAATTTGCACAATCATATTTCATATAGCTTGCGCAAACGGATACAGAAAAGGTGCTACATTTGGGGCAGACTGCACCAATATAACCACTACGCAAATGCACGTACTTAAACAATAACCATGTAAGTAATGGTACCACTAATACAGCACAAGCAATTGTATACTTCTTCTCATATATAAACAACCATATTGGGATGGTCACTATCAGCCTTGGCCATCGTATCATATTAATATGCCCCTGATTTTTACACTGAGCTGATGCTTCGTGATATGACCTTCTGACTTGTAATTATACTAGTTACACGAATCATTTACACTAAAACTATACAAATACGGCTTACACTGCTATTATTACAACGCAGGTAAATTTCTTTGCTACACTCAGCAATTTCATTATCCTCGAAATACTATTTAAATTGATAATACTCCAAGAATGGCAAAAAAAGACATTCGATGAATTTAAGCCTGTAATGGAAACATATAATTTGCAGTTACTTTGTTTGGTGAGCAAGAATCATGATTTCAATAATATTATACTTTAGTCAGTAGCTGTTTTTGATGCTCCATTATTGGGATAGTTTCTGGGCTAGTACTAGCTGTAAATAATTAGATTTGAATAACGATTGATTTTAGAAATGATTAACCACCACGAAAAGAAACTGTTTCACTAATCTAAGGACTAGATTTTCTGTTGCTCCTCCTTTATAGACAGACTGTTAACTACTACTGCAGAGAAGTAGAATCACACTAGAGTCCTAATTTTTAAAAAAAATGTTTACTACTTTTGAGGCTCATTGATGACAAGCTTTTTCAAATTATTTAATTACTTGTAAAATGTTTTTTTACAAAAATTCAGAGAGATATCAGTCACTAGATTTTAGAAGTTGAGTTTATGGTTCCATGGAAACAATTTACCAAATAATAATGTAATTGTTATTATTATTGCCAAAAATAGTTTAACCCGTTTTCGCCTCATTAATGGATGAGGAATTAGCAGCAGCGTTGCAGCGTCTCCACTGCCATATTACTCAAAATTTATGCATGCTGCAAGCAGAATTGCATAGTTTGGACATTCAACTTGCTTAAGCCAAAGTTGGCATTAACATTAGCACTGTACACTAAACTTTGTGTTTTGAGTTACCTTTTGCTGCACAAGTATACTGTCATCATACTTCACATTTAAATGGTAAGTTGTCTTTTATTATTTTCTTACCTCGTAAACTCAACTTGTAAAATTATCACTTGTTTTTCATTGGTGCAAAATCAGAAAACATTTCCAGCTGTTTGTCATCGTATGATAACTCATGAAATAATAATTGAGCCACAAAATTTAACAGTGCACCCACCGTATAACTGCAGTAAAGAAACAATGATTTTTAAATTTACGTATTTTTTTAAGTTACAGATGGCTTTATTTGCAAGAATTTCTTGGCGTTTTCCTAATCCAGCCATTTGCTGCAATCGAGCCTCTTACATATGCAATTCATTTCGGCGTATTAGCGTCAAGAAGCAGGACGACATTGGAGTTTTTGGCTACTCCTTACTGATCATACCAGCTACCACATTTGCTCTTGGCTGTTGGCAAGTAAAGAGACGCAGATGGAAGTTGGATTTGATCACAAGTTTGCAAGAGGGGTCGAAAAGTGAACCGGTGCCGTTACCGTACGATTTCAACGAGATCGATCAACTGGAATTCAAGAAGGTGTTCGTACAGGGCCATTTTGATCATTCTAAGGAAATGTACATCGTGCAGCGATCGCTCATTCCTCAAGATGGCGAGGAACGCAGAAGCACAATCATGTCAGATCCGTCGCGCGTTGGAGCCAACGTGATCACACCGTTCTTTCTGACGGACCGAAATGCTTCTATTTTGGTGAACCGCGGCTGGGTTCCTAGGCGTAAAATGAATCCTGCGACAAGAAAAGAAGGGCAGATCGAAGGCGAAATACAGTTCGTCGGTGTCGTGCGTAAAACTGAAAAGCGGCAGCCGTTTGGTATAAAGAATGATCCGACGTCCAATAAGTTCTTTCGCCGTGACATTGACCTTATGGCACATGTCGCAAACACGACACCAGTGTTCATAGACGCAACGTACGATTCAACCATCCCAGGTGGTCCCATTGGAGGACAGACTCGAATAACGCTGCGTAATGAACATTTTTCGTACATAGTAACCTGGTTTTCTTTAACAATTGGAACTGCTTACTTGTGGTATAGAAAACTATATCAACGTAAACCCATACTGTAATGACGATACTGATATTTAAACGTGTATTGCATAGTTAATAACGTGTATCAAAATATTTAGTACAGTCAACCCTCGTTAAACTGGACTAATTGGGGGGGTGGGTGGTCCGGTTTAGCCGATTGTCCGATTTATCCGATATGCCTATATATGGTCTATATTATATGGAATAATCACCTTAATAAGGCCTATATACTGTGCACTATATACTATACTGGATATTACTTTAAAATAGTTAACCTGCGAGGATAAAGAAACTATTGTACAGTTGTTAGGCCATGTTGTGTTTAGAGCTCCGGCTCGGGCGGAAATCGGTCAGTTTCCTTTACCACGGATGACGTCCGTCTTATCCGATATCCGGGCTAACGGGGTCTGGTTTAACGAGGGTCGACTGTACTTGGTTTGTGAACATTTTAGCTGCATAAGTCACTTATTTAAATGGCGTACGCTGTATTATGTTTTTCTTTATAAATTGACAGGAAAAATTTAATCTAAAATAAACTATGAGATAATTAGAGCTTCATTTTAATAACTTTTGCAAACGTTTTTTGTTGTATGCTAATCGTCGTGGCCGTATTATCCTTTAGGCTACTAGAGGCTGCATCATAGGGTCTGAAGCTTTGGTAACATTTGGTAATTAATCTGCTTTTTCACTACATTTATGTTGAAACATGTACTAAGTGTTTGCAATAAATAGTAAAATAGAGGTATTTCTTAAAGAATATTCTTACTCACAAACAAGGGATAACTACTCTAGTATATTTAAAATTATTTGCAGTAAATCTACTTCAACGTATGTAAATATCAGTAAAATATATCACGGGTAATATCACATTGAAAACACCGGTTCTCGTCTGATCACCGAAGTTAAGCAATGTAGAGCCTGGTCTTCTGAGACAGAAGGATGCCAACAACAACAAATATCACGGGTAAAAATATTCAGAAATGTGCAGGTGAGCTAAAGTGTGGCTCTGTGCGACGGGATTTCCATGATTTCATTTGCCTAGTGCCCCGAAAGGTCACAATCCGGCCCAGCTAATAGGAATAGTAGTCTTTTACATACGTAAGGAAACCTGTTTGGAACCCAGCTTATTATCAAACGTATGATTTCCTAGGCCCTGAGGTGAGACTGTGCACTGGTAGTGGTCTCCCAGCAATGTTCTAAGTTAGCTTCTAGGTCTAGCATTGCATAAATTGAGTAGTGAAACACACACGATTACCACACAGCTATTTTTCCCTAAAAAGGAAATGATAACATGTTTTCAAGTAACATTAACAATAACTTAATAATAATAATAATGATAATAATAATAGCTAACATTAACAATAAAAATTAACAATAACTTTATATTTACCTTTCTTTACATTCTTGTATCACATTTGCCAAATAGCTAACAACCCATTTGAGAAACCCCTTTCTCATTTGGCATGACTATAGAATCATTTTATCGTTTTGTCAATCAGCATCTTTATCTTGTAAAACGAATTCAAACGAATTATATTGAAAACAGTACAGAAGTGTAGTGAGCTTTTATCAAAAAATCATTTTATATATTAAAACAAAATTTTAAGCATTTTAAAATGCCACTAAGAATGCAGTGCATAGTGATGTCATTCGGCATCTTTATCTTGTAAAACGGATTCACATTTGTATTGAAAACAGTACAGAAGTGTAGTGAGCTTTTATTAAAAAATCATTTTATATGTTAAAACAAAGTTTTCAGCATTTTAAAATGCCACCAAGAATGCAATGAAACTTAATGCCAGTATACTACAATATTTTGCATCATCCATCTATCCTCCTTCATCTCTTCTACGGCTTTATTTATTATTTTTCGATATTATCGTAATTATGATGGAGAATAAGTGGAACTAAACTCTTGAAAGAAGCCAAATTGGTGAAAATTTAACCAAATTTTTCATTTTCTGCCAGTTGCCACTAATCAGATTATGTTACATCTCAGCAAGTGAACTGCTTTTATGTGGAAACAGATTTAGCATGTGTTAAATCATTTTCTCTTCCCGGCAATTTATGAAAAACTGGCTCCATTTGCATTTTCTGGTGCGTGCTGTTTTTCCAGGAGGAAATTGGAACCATATGGCTTCGCTTTACCTATATGTTGATAAAGTTGTTTGTAGGATTTTCTTAAATCCTTTCCTGCAACTCATAAAATCTCCCTGAGTAGGACTGAAAATTGTTTACCTATTACTTAGGATGATTTATTTAACTAGCTTGGTTTTTGGATGCATGTGCTGATGTATAGTTAGGAAGAACTGTGAGTGTATTTCTGGTGAAGCCTTATGAAAATCTAGGGCGCCGGTTAGCTATTGAAGCCCAGTACAGCTTACTTGAGGTTGGTGAATGTAAACAGCTTCTTGCTGGTTAAAAACTGTTCATTCTTTTCCTAGTGTTTTGTTTGTTTCATAGTTCTTGAACTTTCAAGCTTAAAATCTTTTTGAAACCATTAGACAAAAGTGAGATGTAAATTCGTTAATCCTACTGCTGGTAAGCTAGATTTTATATAGAAATCATTAAGTATTCTGTAAATACATGTATTTATAAATGTTAATGGAGTTTTTTGTAGAGCACTTATGTTTTTACTTTTTAATAAATGCTTAGGCTTGCTACTGCACATTTTTCACTATTATAGAAGTTGTTTGTCTTATATAGTTGCACAGTTTTTATTATAGACAGATAATTATTATACAGTTGCACAGTTTTATTATAGACGTTTTAACGGCATTTATGCATTCTTTGTTTCATGTACTATCAGGCAATAAAGCTTCAGCAGTTTTGCTTCAGTTTTTTTTTAATAACACAATACGTGCATGGAAAAACTAAATATATATTTATCCGGCTATTGCTAAATAGTAATACTTTACTTTTTCATATTATTCAGCACAAGACAAACTAGAATTCAACATGTAACAGTAAAACCTACTCACTGTGGGACATTGTGGTGAAGCTAGAAAACTGTCTTGTTATCAAATGTGTTTCCTAAGTGAGCTTAGCCATGTCCATATGTACATTCTTCCTCAGCAAGTCAAACAGCAAGAATTGGTATGGCAAATAAGAACTGGCCAGAATGAGTAATGAATATAGGATCACCTATTCATTCATTGATCAGTCTTGGTGTTGTTTAACTTCCATCGCCAAGCACACACTGTCAGCAATCAGTTATTCACCTGCTTTACTGTATTTTTATATTGATTGTATTACAAATGAATAAAATTTCTATTTTGCAGGGGGTCATATGCCAGTAAGTAGCTGAGAATGGCAGACGATGGGGCGAACCGACCACACCCATCTGTCATCCTTCTTGAACCATTCTACACTGGTTCCCATCGTCAGCTGATGGATCTTCTGGTTGCAGAAATACCAACGTCTGCGTTGTTCACCATGACAGGGAAGAAATGGCACTGGCGAGCGAGAACTTCCGCACTTTATTTTGCTGAAGTCGTACCAGAATCAGAACACTTCAGGTAGTGCCATAGGAGCTAAATTGTTGAGAAAAAAGTACACACTTTGTTGATAAAATAGTTCGAGTTTTGTCATCTAAACTTCTACTGAAGTTTATTTTTTTTCATGTATTGGCTTACTGCATTCCTACAAGTTGATTTTGAGAATTGTATAGCAGCTATTTTCCATCTCAAGACCAGTAATGTCATAGCTGCTTTTTTGCAAATCTCAAAATTTAACTTTTCAAGCAAAATGTTAGCCACCATTTGACAGTCAGGTCATTTTAGTTGGGTCAGTAGAATCATCATCTAGCAGTGGTGGTCAGCAGCCCTGTATTAACCATTAGCAGTGGTGTCATCAACCCTGGATTAACCATTAAGCAAAATGAGCACTTGCTTAGGACCTCAGGGGAACAAGAGCCAACAGATTTTTTTCAAGTCGACTTATTGCAAAAAAGTAAATATATTGGAATATGTGTGGTGGTATTTGTGTTTGTTTACAGTATGACAGTACGGACGGACATCGAGATTCTGGCTACAGAGCAGCTCACTGCTCATATGATAACACTGATTTTATACTTGTTATAAAATATTTCATGTATGGTAATGCTTATAAAAATGTGGTGTTACTGAAAATGGGATAATATTTCTTTTGACTGCGGGTATTTTATCGCATTGTTGATGACTATGTGACTACTGTAAATGTATCTTCCTGCAAAGTTTTTTCGTTTTGAAAGATAAAATTTTATTTTACGGTTTAGTTTTGTTTTTATTCTGAATTTCATGTATATGGGAGTGCTATAATCTTTTCAGTTTTTAGGGCTTCTTGAGGTCTTAATCTGGACCTAAATATGTAGTTGACCACCACTTACCCTAGCCCTGGTGGTTGAGATATAATAATAATAATAAATTTATTGTGAAGGTGTAAATACAAATACAATATAATATAAGTATAATATAATATAATCTGAAATTACGAAATGAAATTAGATCTTCTAAAAATATAAATTCTTTTTAATTGAAACTAAAAACTCATTTAAGCATATTTTAATGTATAAGTGGTGAACGTTTTGTAGAATTACTGTGGTTTACAGATAGGACTAATAGTTTTTACACTTTTATTCAAATATACAGCGCATTTGTATTTTTTTGAAAGAGCACTTTATAAATAAATTCATTATTTATTATTATTATTATTATTATTATTATTATTATTATTATTATTATTATTATTATTATTATTATTATTATTATTATTATTATTATTATTATTATTATTATTATTATTATTATTATTATTACTGTTATTATAAATCCACATATAATATAAGCACGGACCTAGGGGTAGGGTAGGACTACCTACTTATCTATTTGAAGGTATGGTGAATGTAAAAACTTTAAACTATAAATTACTCCGTAGCTGTCATGATGATCTATGCAAATTCATAAATTTTGCACTTAAAAGTCTTTTTTAACAGTTTCAAATCACCAAGTTTATTTGCATTTACTAGTTGAGACTCACTATTTACTGTGCTTACTGCTTTTCTTCCAGGGTGCTGTTTGCGAGTTCCGTCCTCAATCTAGCTGAGTTGATCGCACTAAGATCAGACTTGGCTCTTTTGAAAAAAGTGCTTTATTTTCATGAAAATCAGCTAGTCTATCCAGTACAGAAAGAAAAAGAAAGGGATTTTCAGTACGGTTATAATCAGATTTTATCTTGGTAAGTTTTAACATCAGGACTGAAATGTTTCTCCTTCTAATTTGGCCAATTTTTTTATGAGAAAGCACGGAGCATTTGTCAACAAATTTATGCTTAGTGTACAATTATTTTCGTAGTTACATTCCATTACAGTTTTTTACAGTTACATTATAGCTAATAACCAATATGTTGTATTATCAAAATAATGTTACTGTAAAGGTTATGCATCATATTACATATTACGTATGTAATATTATCTTAAGTGCTAACGAAAATTGTCAAAAATGAAACAGTTGCTTGCTGTTTCACCCAGATGTCCAAAAATTGTTCAAGAAGTCCCACACGAAAACCATAGGTGTGCCCTCCCAGGGCAAATGAATTGTACATTTAGAGGGCACAAGCAGAATTATTTCCAGGGCACATAATACTGGTTTAAACAGTGGCGGTTCATAACTAAAATTCATGGGTGTGCTGCAAAATTAAAATTTTTTAGCCATTGTTTTAATACTGTGTAAAACGAAACAAACATATGTAATTTTAGTGTTGTAATTGTAATTTTAAACAAACAAACAAATTTATACATAAACTTGATAAAATCCTACAGTGTAAACAAATTGCAGTTCAGGAATATACCGGCACACGGCTTTTAAGCATGTGACAACTGACAACACATACTGCGTGAGTGACAGTACTCTTTCTATCTGAAGTGCAGCCTCTTATCTCAGATGTGTGCATGGCCTCATGCGCATAACAGCCAAACACCACATTGCTTTGGCTGTGGAGCAAATTGTTGTACTTCCCTCATGTGCTTCGGTTCTGCACAACTATAAAGAAATACCTAAAGAAAAAGACTTATTACATTGAATATTGTCGATAATAATGAGTGAAAACGGGGTACTGCAGTACCACAGTACCTATACACGAGCCGTGCCACTGATTTTAAAATTTCAAACTTTAGGACTTCAAACTTCAAAAGTCGCTTGCGAACTACACTTTTTGCTTGCTGCTATTAAAGCATTTCTAGCATTGTAAACTGTTTTTTCTAACTTTTTAATTTGTAATAGTCAATAATCTGCTATCAACTTTGGTTCAGTTCAATAGGTTCTTGGAGTCACATAGGTGCTTTTACACCATTATCAATTGTACAGACAAGTTTGTATACATGTTTGCAAAGAAAGAACTATACCATCACTGTCATTTTTTTGTATTTCTGAAACATTTTAAAAAGTATATCTCAATCAATCAATTTATTTCACTCCAGCAATACATATACAATACATCAACATACAATATTATTGAAACAAAAAGAAACAGTATAGGTAAAAAAACGTTGATGAAGTCAAATTAACCAAATAAAAGAGTTGCTGTATGACACCTTGAAAGCTTGGCTTGTTAAGGTGGCAGAAATGAGAGAATGAAAGAATGGTTAGGGTTGGTAGACATGATGGAATGAAAAAAAATAGTAAGATTAGGGATAGGAAGAAGGAAAAGAGGAGAGGATGAGTGAATGAAAGAATGGTTAGGGTTAGTAGACATGATGGAATGGAAAAAATAGTAAGATTAGGGATAGGAAGAAGGAAAAGAGAAGAAAAAACGACCAAGAATCTGAATATATTGGCATGTTTGCTGAGGAAAAACATAAACCATCAACTTTTTGTGTCTTGTTAGAATCATGATTTTTAGTAAAACTTTTTTAGCAATATAATTTCCTTATATTATATATCATATAATTTCTCTGTATTATATACGTATATAAGTATAAATACTTTGTTTTTTATACATTTTTGTTATTCTATGTCACCATGTAATTATGGGGGCCATTGTTGTGCTTATGTGTAGATCAGCTTTAGGCAACTTACGGAATTTTCAGGGCAAATTCTTTCAGCGCTATTGTGAAATTTCCTCCCGTATGCCTGTGCGGAAAGTTTCCTAAATTCCCAATGCACAGCAGACAGCTTTCAAGAAGCTGTGCCAAAAATGCACTTGTTTTGCTCTGTTACAGATTGCTCATCTTATTCTTGCATAGTTTTTCATTTTCATGGCTTTAATTAGCTAAATAAATGCTTATGTTGTTTTTTTAGCTTGGTTGCTGATGTTGTGGTGTTTAATTCAAAATACAACATGGACTCATTTCTTTCCAACGTGGATCACTTTTTTAAGCTAATGCCAGATTACCGGCCTCGTGGCATTGTGAGCAAAATACGAGAAAAGTGCACCGTCCTTTACTTTCCCGTGGACTTTGCCAAAATTCCTTTGAGCCGTGCACCGCGGAAAGTGATCGTTGCCGTTCCAGAAGCCTCGACGGATAGCGAAAGCAGCGTTGACGGGGAACTAGATAGCCCTGTTACTGACAGCATGACGACGTCGGACAGTTGCGATGTTCATAGTTCAGATGTGCTCAGTTCTGATTTTGCAGCTGTTGGAGGAACACTTGAATGGAAAGATAATAATGCCACTGTGGACATGATGCTGAACGCAGAATTAGATCGACTAGCTGAATATTTAGAAAAATCCAGTGGTACTAATCATCAGTGTCTGTCGCAAACAAATCGGTCTATTCTAGTGCCTCATTTGTCAAAAAGTGACAGTCTTGATAATTCGACAACTCTGTTATCAAGTTTGCAGGATCTTTCCCTGGCGTTTTCTCAGGCGTTTAGTCATACCACTCCGTGCATAGAAATAAATGCAGATTCCGGTATGGCAACGTCGGAGTTCAGTGACGATTCTCAACTAACACCGAAAGCCTGTCCACAGGTTAATCCGTTTCTTTCTAGTGTGCAAGAACTCTCTAAAACATTCACGGCCGCGTTCAGTAATTTAGTTGCTGAGTCGGACACCGAAGAATCCGTGTCGGAATTGTGGGCCGAAACCAGCGAGGGCAGCACTGTACCTTCTGGGTATAAAAGCGATACGGAAGCAGACTCCGAGGCCAGCAGTGAAATATCGTGTGATGCACCGATCATTCCGCCACGATCAACGACGTCGAAAAGAAGCAAAGCAAAGTGTCTTCACATTCTCTGGGCAAATCGCTGGGAACATGACAAGGATCCAGACACGTTCTTTATGACCCTGTTCAAACTGCAGGAAGAAGGCTATGATTTTGCCTTATCCGTTCTTGGAGAGCAGTTTACTGAAGTTCCAGGTATAATTTTATAAATATCACCTTTGTCATTGTTTTCAGCAGTCATTGTTTTTCAGTGAAATTTAATTTAAAAACTAGCAAATGCCCCGCAAATGCCCCCGCCAATAGCAGCCTTTACCGAATTAAAGTTATAAGGTTGTAAGCAGTGTGTAATGGATGACGTCAGAACAATGGCTTTGCGTCAGCAGTTTTCAAGGCAAAAAATGCCCAAAATGGAACCTCCAATCAACTCATCACAGCTCCTCAAGGTGAAGACGTCCTAAAATGCAGCCCACACCACTGTGTAGCCCTGTCCCTTTTCCTTCTAAAGAGCTCCTTTCGAGGGTCCCACCAAGCACTGCTAGAACGTTTTTCTACTGGCTGTTTGACCAAAAATTCGAAAAAATCGGGAGTTGTGTCCGGGAAAACGCCCGTTGCAGGCTGCCGTGACCCTCCCGCGAGTTATAAATATGACTACTACACCCACCATTGAATATCCAACCATAGCCAACACAGCTCCCAGTCCGTTCCCGTTCTACAGAAATAAGAGTTATAAGTTTTGCAAAAAATGTGCAAAGATGAGCCATTTTTGAAGGTTTTTGCCCCGCGTTTGTCCCTGTGGATCCGATTCGAAAAATAAACCCCCAGTGGCACGACACTAGATCGAGACCTTTCGTTTGATGTGTAGATCGTCGCAAATGGTGCCGTCATCGAAGTTGTAGCCTCGAATCTTATATATATATATAATAGATAGATATACAGCTATATATATATATATAGCTGCCGAAATTTCTGAATTCAAACTCTATTTGATTTCTCTTAATGTGTGCTCAGTTATACACTCCTACCTACTGCAATATAATGTACGGTATACTACAGTGATACGGAAATTAAATTATAAGTAAAACTAAATTTTGTTACCAGATATATTTGGAGTGGCAAAAAGTCGTCTAAGCGATCATATCCTGCATTGGGGTTACAGGGATAACAGATCTGAATACTACGGCATTCTTAATCAGGCAGACATCGTAATATCTACAGCAAAACACGAATTCTTTGGGGTAGCCATGCTGGAAGCTGTCTATTGTGGCTGCTACCCAATTTGTCCAAAGAGATTGGTTTATCCAGAAATATTTCCTAGTAAGTATTGACTATTGATATGAACTATGAATTTTATTTCACAGATCAAAAATACAATATCAAACACATTAATAAATTTTAAATAAAATAATTTGAGTAGTGCGAGGTGAGTGTAAAGTAGGTGAGGTTTTGAAAAGTAGAACCTTTGTGTTATGTGATTTTTTACAACTTACAACTTGATCAGTCGATTCACACTTGTTTTATTATGCTGCCGTGCCGATTACAAAGTAACTTACACTTATATTGCACACAGCGACATCTTTGCCAAAAACTTCAATTATCATTTAAAGGGCACAGCACTTTTTACACTAAAATCATTAATGCACAACTTTTTACTAGTCATTAAAGCTACCACTAAACGTTCTAAAGCTTATAATCCGGAGAAAATATTCACTTGGTGTGCTGCAACTGCTACTATGAAAGGGGGCCCGGGTCCCTACCCCCCTAAATCCGCCACTGCCACATTTAGAGTCGTAAAAATATCATGCTTTAGGAGTGCATTGATGTTTAGATGAAATAGACTTTGGCAGTCATCTGGTTGACTGTCACCATTCGTGAACTCACATTCGTAGATTTAATACCTACATATTGACAGAAGATATTTTAGTACAATTTAATTGTACTAACACGTTATAAGCATATCAATTTAATGTCATTCGTAAGAATTAATCTTTATTATAAGCAGTACTAACACTAATACACTGTAGCATAGCGCCTATAAAAATGTTCATCACCAACCAAAGGGCAGCTGACTAGATGACCAATTGGTCTTTCGCTGCCCTTTCTTCACATTTTTTGTTTCCAAACTAATTGTATTATAACTGTGCGTGTGTTACAAGATAAATAAAAAGATTATGATTATTGATTATTATTATTATTATATTATTGTAATTGCTTAACGAATAGGATTCATATGAGAAGTCGTACATGCATTCTTAAAGGTCCATCTCTACAAGCATATTTTGCTTATGCAGTTAATAGCTAGAACGGCTGATGGTTTTCAGTATATTAACTCCGGTTAGACGTGAACCTTCTGTTGCACAACTGCATTCACCATCTGTAGTGTTTCCAGTGATGTGTAGTGGCATTTACCGCACGTCTCGAATTGAGTTAGGTTATGTTACACCTTCAACGGGTGAAAAGTGATATCAACGCTTAACATGGTGAAATTCTGCAATCAAATTTACGTCAATGTCTTTATTGCTATACGTGACGACATCAAAAACAGATCGTAGTCATCACATAGCGCAATCTTCATTAACTACAAGCATCATAGTACTAAACAATGTCGTACTAAACATCACCACGATTCTACTGGCGTCATCTTAAATTAGCCGTAATTACTAACGTTAATATAAAATCACTGCATCTACTAGTTTATACACCATAAAGGCAGGTGACTTGACCCACCTCAGATTTTCAGAACAATGCATGTTGAGAACAATGCCAGGGAACAACGTTTATTGAACATGAATCGTTTCAGCTATTATATGCCGTTTCCAATACCATAAATCAAGCCAGTGATTCCTAGAAACTATCTCTTTCGTGTATTTTATGTCAGGGAAACTACGTGCTCTGCTGCTCGTGCGCATACGATTCAAAAGCTATGGTAGCATCTTCCAGTGAAATGTTAATGTTATGTGCAGAAAGCCTTCACTATTTCATTCATGTTCCAAAGTCGTGTATTCTAAAGAGAATAATAAAGAGAACATTAACAAGTAAGAAAAATAAATAAAATGATAAACAGAAGCTTAATAATTAACAAGAAGTCGACTGATTGGTAAAAGTACTTTCTCAAATTTCACAGATGGAATTCGTAAACTTAATTAAATTATTTATAATTCATGTAACTTACATCGTTGGCTCTTCATCAAGATTTAAAGTTTCTCAAGGTACAAATTTGGTAATAACTAAACGCTGTTGTTAACTATAATACAAAAACGATAAAAAACATTGCTGTAAATAAGAACGCAAGCAACATTGTTCTCCTCCTGTTCTTTCTCTCCACACTGCTCGTAGAGGGCAGCACCTTCCAATAAATGTCGTTATGCATATTGCAGTTACAGTTAACAAAGTTACTCGACAATGCATGGACAGCAGTAACTGTTAAATGTCGCCTGCCAGCTAAATATTTGGCAGTTATTATATTCATGGTAGCCTTCTTTATATTTGCTGTGAAGCGAATTATTCACATTTCTCTGACGTTTTTCTATTGCAGAGGATTATTTGTACAACACGCCCACGCAACTTCTCAAGCAACTGCGGCGTTTCTGTAAATTCCCAAACATGGTGCGAAAACATAAACATGAAATTAACCTGCGAAAGTACAGTTGGGAAACATTGAGGTCTCACTACCTCACTCTACTGAGCATTAATGGGTAAACGATCATAAATTGTCTAATTTTAGTATTAATTTTAGCAAAATTTGCATAATTCGTACCTCGGAAGACGCGATAAATCACTGCCAATTTAACAAAGGCACATAGCAGATCATATAACAGATTATATGATTATCTACGTGTGGACCTGAGGCAAATTATGTATAGTGTATCATGTGACTTTTAAAACACAATTGAAAAACAATTTCAATTAGAACACACTAACTTTCTTTTTAAAGTGCACTTACTAAACTAGCAGGCCAGTTTTATAAAACTTGGAAGGTACAGAGATATTTAAAATTTTTATTGGAAATATGAAATTTCATTAACAAAACGCTAAAACAACCATGTCATGCTTTTTCTAGAGGAGGTTTTAGTACATCTGTGGTGCTACTTTATTTACTTATTGATGTACATTGTTATACTATAATGTTATATTGTCATATTTTATCATATTTTACTTACTACCATGTTTGTAAAATCTTGGAATATAATCATTATTATAAATGGAGCTTATATGCATGATTATGTGTCACCAATTTTTTTCTAACAGAACAAAAAACAAAAAAAGCAAACACATATTCATTTATGCCACTCACATATATTATTGCTTTGTCAGTTACTAATTCATATAAATCATAATTATTACTGATAATCAACATGTCCACAAAATAAATATTAGTAATAATAAGCCAATAATTAATGACAGAAATCTTTGAACTGGCGTTGGCACCTCAACTGACACACTTAGTTTAATGAAAGACTAAAACGGTGATGGTATATTGTCAAGTACAATTTCCTCGTCGTCGGGACTGGAAACGTTATTGAAAGACTTGAAAGAAGGGCACAGAAACACATTTTCTCACATTATCATACTTTAGCAAGCACTTCAAGACGAACGCGGTAAACTTTTAGATAAAAAGAAGGGAAATAAATGAAAGTTAATAAGACTGTGTTAAGACTAACATGATTTTCCTTAGTAACATTTTGAGCCACAGAAGCTATCCACACAAAGTAATATGAAAATGTTACATAACAGTCATTTCCCCGTTTTAATTATGAGGTCGACACGACAATATGGAATGTACATTTATAAGGTCGATACGACAATATGGAATGTACATTTATAAGGTCGATATTAAAGGAGGTCTTTCTGTTGCTACAAATTAGAGATCAATTTCTTTTCAACAAGAAAAATAAGAGAGAACATTAAGAGTAATAAATAAATAAATTTTAACAGCAATGATTGTAAATATTAGATCGGCAGAACACACACCGAGACTGCACGCTTTACGTACTAATGATATCTTACACCGGGGGTGGTTATGACTTGTCTAGTAGAGTTAACGAACTACAGATGGCAGCACAAAACAGCTCAATTGCAACGGCAAGTTTGTGACGTAGCGTCGTAGCCCACGGAAAGACCTACACGTTTCCCTCCGGCATTATATATGAGATGTCATCCCATGGATGTCGATAAAGACCTTGCTTCAGTCTCTTTTGATCCAAATAATGACCTAAAAAGTTGAGTCAGATAACTTAAAGACAAAATTTTTCTGTCAATTGTGAAACAATAACTGTGAGAAAAACAAAAGTTATGCTTAAGAAAAAGGCAGAACAAATGTACTAATTGTTCAAAAAAGTACACAAAATTGTTGACCAGGTCCCGGTGTCACAAAGGTATTACTAAACGCCGTCACTAAAGCTGTCATTAAAGCCGTTTACTGGTGGCTTAGGAATGTTGTCACTATCGAGATCATTCTGCGTTTCACAAACTAATGTCGTTAGAGTGTCACTAATTAGTGATTATCTTAACCCTTTCAGTCCCAAATTATTTTTTTAATAAGAAAATTTTTTTTGGCTTGGTTCTTTTGTTCAGCATGTCCATCTTGTCTACACATAATAATTATTTTTTCTACCTGTGCCCGCGTGCTAAATATAGCCTGTATCCCACTGGATACATTGGGATTCAATGGAAGCATAAAATGCGCTTCATTTTGCAACTGCTGATAATTTTTTAAAGTATTTAAGACATTTAGTATGCATTCTATGCTGATCTGTACAAAGTCATCTCTAAAGTACTGTACCTTGTGCAGTTTTTTATGTTATGTAGATTTTCTGGTTTGCCATTTTATTACCATTTTTAGTCTATTGTTATTGACTTAAATCAAAATAACTATTAACAGATCAAATAACTGTCAGTTTTAAAATTTTATTAATTTTAAAGGCAGAAAATATTCTCGTATCCCATGGGATACAACGGGTATGAAAGGGTTAAAGAAACTGCTACAGGAAGTGCTACTGCATACGTCATAAACCCATATAAATAACTATACAGAGCCTGACCAAACTAGGAATATGGTTTTGTGGTACTGTTATTAAGTTGATAGTAATCGTCAACTTTATGACGGCTTTGTGAAACCGGCCCCAGATATAATGAAAGTGAAAAATGATGCTAATTGAATAAATATCAGATACAGCTTAGAAATATAGTAAAAAGTGAATATAATATAGATACACTGAGCACACATGCAGATTCTAGTGCTGTTCACTACTTTAAGCAACCAACTTACTGATACGACATGTCTAAACAACAGATATTCAACTGAATAATAATGAATAATGTATTTATTTATAAAGTGCTCTTTCAATAATATTTTTTTTGCAAATGATAATGACGTAAAAATAGCATCGATTTTAATCAATCTACTTGAACCCTCGTTAAAAAAAAATTATGGATAAGAACCCTTTGCCTTAAAAATTAGTAGTTTTATATGGGTTTTACACGTCAAATGTAGACCGACGTTAAGTCAAATGTAGACTTAGGTAGTTCAAATGTGTTAACAATGGTTTTCAACAAATCTTAAGCGTTTTTGGTAAGTCAAATGTAGACACATGTCAAGTCAAATGTCCTATGTCTACATTTGACTTACCTAAGTCACATTTGAACTTTCCTGTGTCTACATTTGACGTGTAAAACCTATAATCTTCCTTTCATTGTTTTTATCCACATGTGATGAACTCTGGCATGCTCGGATAAAGTAAGACACCTATTTCGCATTATAAAAACTATTTATTCTTTTATATAATACACCATAGAGTGTGAAAAATGGTGCCAGTGGTCGTCACAGGTGCGGGCGGTACAATAAAAATATTTAAAAAAGTATTAAAGAACTATAATACAATTAGACCTATCTGTAATCCTAAAAAAATCTACAGGAAACAGTCAACAATTATACATTAAAATACTGCTTAAAAAACTTCACACATAATATCACCTATAAGCTCAAAGCAACATACCAATGAATCCCATGCTTCGCCCAAGTACAAACAGTCCATTCAATGCACCAATATCAATGTACTCATTCGCTTCCTCTAAAGTAAAGCAGCCGCAGTTCCGAAGAAGATCTACCATTGCGACGCCAATAAAACCGTCAACGTTCAAAATCAAATTTGGCTTCTGAAACGATAAAAAGAATGTGAACAACTGAACGTTTGTAGCTCTTATTAAAAAGATGCAAAACATCAGAACTGCACCAGCTAGACCATACCAAGTGGTTAAATCATACATTTTGTTGGCATCCTTCTGTCTCTGAAGACAATGGAGTGTATGCCAGAGAGTTAGTTATTTATCACATTGATGGAGTTGCAGCGTCGACTATGGCTGAGCAGTGCGATCCTTGAACGTCTCCTGGGCAGGTGTATGGAGATCCTGAGTTGTCCAGACAACAGGAACCCCCTCTCTTCCTCCCTGGTGTAGTCCAAAGGAAAGCAGAGCGATACGTTTGGCACCAAGTTGGCTGCAGGAGCTACCGGAGTCAGTGAGCATGCTGCACTGTTCCGCCTTCGGGGCTCCACTCCTGATTTGGAAATTTACTCCTCTACACATGGCCGTTGGGTCACTTGACCTCCTCCGCCCTCTAGCCGTTAGCTGCTTGTGCAGCTCCCCCGCCTAGTGTCGAGATACAGTGTGGGCATCCCGCAAGTCTACAGCATATGGTATTCCTAGGCAGTCACCCATCCAAGTACTAATCAGGCTTTACGTTGCTTAACTTCGGTGATCAGACGAGAGCCGGTGTTTTCAACATGATATGGCCGTAGATAGCCCATACATAACAGACATATATACAAAGTGTAAGTGACTACGAGTACTTACTCTTCCACCCTTGCACAGCGTATTAAATTCATAAACTCTACGTACAAATTTAATAGTTCATTTAACAACACTACATCTGAATGCCACACGTCTCACCTTTGAAGTTGTGATCTTTTCCACTTGTGTTGCGTAGTCTAGAAGTGGCGTGGCGGGAAAATTTTCACGAGCGTAATCACGAAGTATCTTCACCCTCATATCAGGATTGTTGATCTGAAAAAGTCACATTATCATGAAATAATAAAACAACTTGAATAAAAAGAAGAAAAGTTCAGAAATTTCATGCAGATCGCTCATAATATCACCTAATTCAGCTGTGTTTTTAGTTTCTTACTACTTTTAGTAGAGTTTTATGAAACTTCTTATGAAACTTTGGTAGAGGTTTATGAAACTTTAGTAGAGGTTTATGAAACTTCTTATGAAACTTTGGTAGAGGTTTATGAAACTTCTTATGAAACTTTGGTAGAGGTTTATGAAACTTTAGTAGAGGTTTATGAAACTTCTTATGAAACTTTGGTAGAGGTTTATGAAACTTTAGTAGAGGTTTATGAAACTTCTTATGAAACTTTGGTAGAGGTTTATGAAACTTTAGTAGAGGTTTATGAAACTTCTTATGAAACTTATGAAACTTTAGTAGAGGTTTATGAAACTTCTTATGAAACTTTGGTAGAGGTTTATGAAACTTTAGTAGAGGTTTATGAAACTTCTTATGAAACTTTGGTAGAGGTTTATGAAACTTTAGTAGAGGTTTATGAAACTTCTTATGAAACTTTGGTAGAGGTTTATGAAACTTCTTATGAAACTTTGGTAGAGGTTTATGAAACTTCTTATGAAACTTTGGTAGAGGTTTATGAAACTTCTATCATACATACATGATTTACGGAGCTGGACTATGACATTTTGGCGTATCTAGGCTAATAAAATTATGAGGCCCTCCCACTCAAATAGAGCCACCCTCTAACTCACCCACACCTATCTTGAATATTTCATGCTCATGATGTATTTTAGCGACACTTACATAGCTTCAATAAATTCAGTGCAAATTCTTGAAATAAATTAGAAGAAATACCCACTATTTTACTATTTATTGCAAGCCTACTGTTTTAGCACAACTGTAGTGAAATGACAGATTTTCTACCGACTGTTACCCAAGCTTGAAAGACCCTAGGCTGCACCTGACAACTTGCAATAACGTTTTGAAAATGACCCAATAAATATCAATACATCACACACGGTTCACTGTTACAGTGTTCCCTCGCTACTTCGCAGTTCGTTTATCACGGACTCGCTGTTTCGCGGGTTTTTGCGGTACTCTGTCTAAAGTATTTTTGCACATGCATAGTAGATATTGTACAGTAATGTATAGATTTGATGAATTTTGCATTAAAAAAAATCACAAAATATATTAAAAATCGTAATTCTAACATCAAAAGAATATTGTAAATCATAAAAAATTACCATTTACAGTAAATAGTGTATTTATTCGGTGGATGAATACACACCAAAAACAAAATGTAGTACTTGAGCCCGCTTGAGATGCTACTTGCCGAAGTGAGATTGTATACAACACACGATCACAACACACGGTTGATTAATGGAAAGTACACAGTATAGCGTCCCTACTTCACGGAAATTCACTTATCGCGGGTGGGCCTGGAACGGAACACCCACGATAAGTGAGGGAACACTGTACTGCCTGTTTTCTTATGACCTCTGCCCTAGAACCTTTACAAGCATAAACTACATACATTGAAATGGTCACAGTGCAAGCAAGAAATTACTCTACTAACGTTCTGCTCAGCAGAAATCGCAAAAAGAAAATTAAATGTCCAGTTAGAAAAGAAAACGACACAAAATCATCAGTAAATACCGATTTCACGCGATGTCCGATTCCCATAATAAGCTGTCCTTTCTTTCGCATCTCGTTTACAAATTCCATTGGTATCATTCCCTTATCCAAAGCTTCGCTAAATTGTTTGGCTGCTGCATCCAGAGCTCCACCAAATCTGTCTCCCTAAGACAAAGATTATTATTGAAACTTAACTTTCAATTCATTATCTTTATAAAAGCGTGTTTTATTGCAAAAAAAGAAATGAAATACAACACTGGTTGAACTTTGCAAAAATAAAAACAGGAAGGCAAAATCTGTAATGAATGAATTTCATTTTATTTTTAACAAAAGTTCAGTACAATGTACAATTGAAAAAAGTACAAAAAGAAAACAAAGTTAATCTATACTCTTATATTAATATTCTTGGTATATATATTTATTTATATATATATAAGATTCGAGGCTACAGCTTCGACGACGGCACCATTTGCGGCGATCTATACATCAAACGAAAAGTCTCGATCTAGTGTCGTGCCATTGGGGGTTTATTTTTCAAATCGAGCCCACCGCGAGGAACGGGGGGCAAAAAACCTCCAAAAATGGCCATTTTAGGACGTCTTCACCTTGAGGAGCTGTGATGAGTTGATTGGATTTCGGGCAATTTTTGCTTAGAAAACTGCTGATGCAAAGCCATTGTTGTGACATCGTCCATTATACTCTGCCTATAACCTTATAGCTTTAATTCAGTAAAAGCTGCTGCTGGTTTTGCGTTATAAACGAGGACTAGGTAGAATGTTCGCGTATTATTGATTATAAGTGTACTTATGCGCAAAATTTTTTGCGAGGCGTTTGCTAGTGCTAAAATAATCTACTAGAACAGCCTGATAAACTCATTTGGCAAACTAGCTAAGTTTGTCCTCATACCAATGGCACACAAAAACTAAAGGCCCACTGTCTCCTACATTTTAAACGGCAGACTGCTTACAATGGTCAACAATCCCGAGCAAAGACTGGACACAAGATCCTTCCCCGCTCTTGCCGTAACAATAGAGTTGTGAGCCCCGGAAACAGCTGGACCGTGGTCAACGGTAACTTTACAATGGTCAGCAGCAGACTGCATACTTACAATGGTCAACAATCCCGAGCAAAGGCTGGACACAAGATCCTTGCCCGCTCTTGCCGTAACGATAGAGTTGTGAGCCCCGGAAACAGCTGGACCGTGGTCAGCGGTAACCATCAAACACATCTCAATGAACTTTGCTGCATAGCGAGGAATTCTGTAAACAAATAAAAAAAACAAAATCTAATGAAGAGCTCTCATGAAAACCGAGTTTGAGCCAGGGCTGGACTAAGACCTCAAGGGGTGCTAAGCTCTTGAAAGAGTATGGTACCCCTATATATGTGTAATACAGAATAAAAAAATACTAAACAATAAAATGAAAGAAACTTTCAGTAAGGTTTATTTACAGCTTATGCTAGGGCATCAGCTTTACATTGCAAAAAAAATAGAGATTAGATTAAAGATACAGAGACGAATCTAAATCTTACGAAGGAACGGCCATTTAGCTTACCTACATACAAATTGGATACCAATAAACATAGGAAAGTTTATTATAAATGAACAGAATAATATACAATGAACAAAACGTATCCTAGCAAACAGAAAGCAAACAATTTCATTTTCCCTGCTTAAGGAAACTAAGAGGAGTGGAAAATGCAAATACAAAAATTTACTGAACGTTTTTTGTTTACAGAAATCTATGTTTCTCCGTTTAATATCATATACATGCATGTGCGGGTGCATGCGTATGTACAGTTATATTGTTGTTGGCATCCTTCTGTCTCGGAAGACAATGGAATGTGCACCAAGAGAGTGCGATCCTTGAACGTCTCCAGGGCGCGCGCCTGGGTAAGGTGTATGGAGATCCTGAGTTGCCCAGACAACAGGAACCCCCTCTCTTCCTCCCTAGTGTAGTCCAAAGTAAAGGGGAGCGATACGTTTGGCACCAGGTTGGCTGCCGGAGTCAGTGAGCATGCTGCACTGGTCCACCTTCGGGGCGCCTGATTTGGAAGGTTTACTCCTCTACACAAGGCTGTTGGGTCACGTGAGCTCCTCATACATTATATACGTACAGTTATATTATAAATAAACACAGAAACTGTCACACATGCCACGAAGAAATAAACATAAAAAGATAAACAATGTTTTCGTATTAGATAAGCACTCACTGTAACCACATCTATGTGGTTTTTACTCAACAACTGAACAAAATTCCAAATTCATATTAATCAACTGACGGCTCAACAAAATAATATTTACCTCCTCTGAAACCAGAGCAAACTAAGAACACCTCCAATTCCCATGTCCTCTTTAAACACTTCCGTGATGGGCATACCCGCATAAACCAGCTCCTGGCCTCTCTCATCGCAAATGCTTGTCATAAACGATGCAGGTTTACGGATGATTCCCAATTCCTTTAACAAAAAATACAAATAGAATCTTACCAACAAAACAAAAATTTGATTTCAATTAGTAATATAAAAGAAAGCTTTACAATTGACTGTGAAACAGAATATCTTGTAAAAAAAAAATTCGACTTTAATCCAAGCATAAAAGAAAAAAGAAAGCTTTACAATTGACTATGAAACAGAACATCTTGTAAAAAAACTTTTCGACTTTAATCCAAGCATAAAAGAAAGCTTTACAATTGACTGTGAAACAGAACATCTTGTAAAAAAACTTTTCGACTTTAATCCAAGCATAAAAGAAAGCTTTACAATTGACTGTGAAACAGAACATCTTGCAAAAAAAAACTTTTCGACTTTAATCCAAGCATAAAAGAAAGCTTTACAATTGACTGTGAAACAGAACATCTTGCAAAAAAAAACTTTTCGACTTTAATCCAAGCATAAAAGAAAGCTTTACTGATTGTGAAACAGAACATCTTGTAAAAAAAAATTTCAACTTTAATCCAAGCATAAAAGAAAGCTTTATAATTGACTGTGAAACAGAACATCTTGTAAAAAAAACTTTTCGACTTTAATCCAAGCATAAAAAAGCCATACCCTTGCCCAAGAATAATCCATGGGCACTGTTGGGGGCGGAACTTCAGGCTGAGGTACAACTACTCCTGATTTAACCAGCTTCTCATACACATCACTAAAAAACAAACAAATTATGATTTAGGAAACTTGTCACAGAGTAATCAAAGACCGATCCAGAATGTTTTACAAAACTACTTTCAATTACCGAATGGTTTCACCGAGAACATCAAAGTTTTGAGGAACATGAGCACCAGCAGCTTTTAGAGCCTTGTTCTTAGCAACCGCCGTTTCCAGATCCGTGTTTGCACATGCACCAGCATGACCAAACTGAACCTAAAAGAAATGCGATAATACTTTAGAAGAAAGGACAAGTCATGTAGTTGCACAGAAATTTTTGGGGCATGGTGATAGCTGCCATTATCTTGAAATGATAAGTCACTTAGCTGCGCAGAAATCTTTGAGCGCGGTGACAGACTTGAAAATTATGACGTAACTAATAGAAACCCTGGCTCATAATAATCGCGCACTGCTTAAACTAATTCAAACTTAAGCAGCTTATTAAATAGTCATGCAAAATGTCAAAGAATACAGGGATGAGAATGACAAATTGCAAAAAACTCTGAAACAGGCCGGGGGTTTAGGGGCCGCGTGAGCCCCCCCATTGGGGGTTCAAGGGGGCAAAGGCCCCTTGAAGCCAGCAACAAATTGCAATTTTGTGACCATAGAGAGCCTCTAAGTGGACTTAAAATATCAACTACCTTGTTTCATGCATAATTTAAAATACACAACTATCAAGGATACATGATACCTAATTGTCTCAAAAACGCCTAAGTACTGGCCGCTCCTATGCAAAAGTATATAAAAACAGTCTGCAATTGACTCAAATAACTCCGCACAATTGATTCTATATTTTTATACATAGAGATATACACGTGGTTACACTGATGTACGTGATGTAAACAAAGTGACGGCCTGCCAACTAGCGGTCAGCTTGTGAAATAATGTACTGGGTTCGTAAAAATTTTCTCAACGAATTTACGCGATTTACAAAAATGGCACTACTGGTCTTCCAAAAACTCAGAATTCCTGGGATAGCTGTCTAATTTTGTTTTTAAAACTTATTATACTAATTTGATAGAAATGGACAGTGTACGGTTTTTCTTCAGTTAGTGAGTGACATCATCGGTGGAAGAATGGACGTTCAAAATGAGAGGTATAAAATGATCGCCACTTTAAAATTCCACAGGCAGTTATGATTAATCAATGTTAAATAACTTTCATAGAGTTAAGCCTCGTAAAAACCTTTCTTTGTAAGACTAGTGAAGCTGAGAAACAATTAGCAATGAACTGCATTGATAGTCTACAGACTGCAATCTAGAAAAATCTACAGGTTGTGTGACAATAGCTATCTCAGTAACTCTTGCTTAGCTGCAAAAGCAAACCATTGTTACTACAAAAGCGTGGAAATTTCGATAACTGCTAAAGCAAGATAATTGATGCATAAACAAATTATCATACTGCTAGGTAATCAGACCAATTCTTCTTTTCTGTTCTAAGATTTTACTGTACCTCAGCTGTAAACATTCCAGCGCATGTACCGATGCACCAAGCTACTAGAGGTTTATTAATTCTCCCGCTCTTAATGGCCTCCACTATTCTGTACTCCTCTGTACCTCCAACCTAAATTAAATACAATTATGCTGTGAACATCTCTGTACAAAATAGTCTTTAGTAAATAAAAATGTTTCTAAAACGAAAACTTAATATTAATAACTTCTTTTTATGTAGCAGCACTAAATCAATCATTTACACAAGTATCTCTTTAAGGTGGTTTTGTTCATGGACTTCGTAAAATTTAAATTATTCTTTTGTTGGAGGATATTACACACACAATTATCGTATATATTAATTTTGCTGGTATATATATATATATATATATATAAGATTCGAGGCTACAGCTTGGACAACGGCACCATTTGCGGCGATCTATATATCAAATGAAAGTTCTCGATCTAGTGTCGTGCCATTGGGGGTTTATTTTTCGAATCGGGCCCACCGGGAGGAACGGGGTGCGAAAAACCTCCAAAATGGCCATTTTTCGGCAATATTTTGCAAAAGTTATATGGCTGAGATGTGGAGAACGGGAACGGGCCGAGGGGGGTGCTGGGTATGGATAGATAGCCCGTTCAGCGGTGGGTGTAGTAGGCATATTTGGAATTCGCGAGAGGGTCACGGCGCCCCGCAACGGGCGTTAGGGGGGGGGGGGTTCCCAGACCCAACTCACGATTTTTTCAAAATTTTGGTCAAACAGCCTGCAGAAAAAACGTTCTAGCGGCGCCTGGTGGGACTCTCGGAAGGACATATACGACTCTTTAGAAAGAGGAAGAACAGGGCTGCACAATGATGTGGGCTATATTTTAGGACACGTCCACCAAGAGGAGTACTGACAAGTTAATTACATGTTCAAATTTCGGCAATTTTCGCTTGGAAAACTGCTGACGCAAAGCCATTGTTCTGACGTCATCCATTATACTCTGCCTATAACCTCATAACTTTAATTCAGCAAAAGCTGCTACTGGCTTTGCGTTATAAACGAACACTAGGTAGGATGTTCGTGTATTATCGATTATAAGTGTATTTAGCAAGTTTTTTTTGCGGGGCCTGTGCTAGTTGGACAAGAAAACTCTAGTCAGTTCAGCATCTCATCTTAGAAAACTGTCCTTGACAATGAGTTCGATTCTGAAAACAAATTCTATGACACTAGAAAGAACATACGGTCCTTGCTTAACGACTCATTTAGTGACGTTTCGTCTTAGCGGCACTAAATGTTTGGCACCTTTTTCTCATTTTAGCGACGATTTTTTTGTACTTTCCTCAAAGCCATTTTTTATTTTATCAGCAATAGTTTTAGCTAATTTGAAACATTAAAACAAATACATATACATATATATATAAAAACTTATTATTCAATACCGCGCCTCGTATATGAAATGAAAAAAATTTGGAGAAGACGTGCGCTTCAGACAGAGAATGTGAGAGAGTGAGAGAGAGAAAGCGAGAGAGAGAGAGAGAGAGAGGGGGGAATGAGAGTCAGAGAGCGAGAGAGAGAGAGGGGGGAATGAGAGTCAGAGAGAGAGAGAGAGACGAGAGACGAGAGACGAGAGACGAGAGACGAGAGACGAGAGACGAGAGACGAGAGCGAGAGCGAGAGCGAGAGCGAGAGCGAGAGCGAGAGCGAGAGCGAGAGCGAGAGCGAGAGCGAGAGCGAGAGCGAGAGCGAGAGCGAGAGCGAGAGCGAGAGCGAGAGCGAGAGCGAGAGCGAGAGCGAGAGCGAGAGCGAGAGCGAGAGCGAGAGAGAGAGAGAGAGAGAGAGAGAGAGAGAGAGAGAGAGAGAGAGAGAGAGAGAGAGAGAGAGAGAGAGAGAGAGAGAGAGAAAGTGAGAGAGAGTATAAAGATATATACATGTACCTATTGTTCAACAAACTAGTAACATAAAACAGTACAACTATTATTTATGTTTTCGCTTCCCGACTGATTGCCACTTGTATAAAGTCAGATCTATTTGCCGACACCTGGGTGCAAGCCTTATGCAAGGAATTTTGTCTGCAACCTGTTGCTATAGCAACCAGTATCTAGATGAAATTGTCTCAAAGCTGTCACAGGGCTTGGCTCCTACTATGCAGCATTCAACTACTAACTGTGTAGCTAAGGTTTAAACAATAATGCTAACTAGGTATTGACAAGAAAGATAATTAGTTTCGATTAAGCAGAAAGAAATTAATTGGTGGAAATATGAATAAAACTCGTGAGTTGAATTTATATGAATCAAGTTGCATTGGTTTTTGCCTCTGGAACGTATCTCAATTCTTTTACATTACTTTCTACGGAAGTCTTGGTTTCATTTGACAACATTTCGCTTTTAACGTTGCATTTTGCTGGAATGGATTAGCAGGACTTACTGTATTCAAATAATTAACCTAGCCACTGGGGGGGGGGGGGAGCCAGCCCAACTCAGTGCCGGTCCAAAGCGTCAGGAAGGGCATCCGCCTGTAAAAACTGCGCCAAAACCTTCTATGAATGAGTCTAAAGTCCACAACGAGTGGTCAGACCCGCTCTAATCTATGGGCTGGAAGCAGCTTCTCTAAGGAAGACCGAAGAGAAGAAAATGGGTGTGATGGAGATGAGGATGTTGAGATGGATGGTGGGAATAACGAGAAGAGATAAAATTAGAAATAATAATATCAGAGGAACGGTAAAAGTAGTGGAAGCCTCGCAAAATTGCGATGGCATGGACACCTGAAAAGAAGAGTCGGTGAAGATCATGTGGGAAGGGAAGACATAAATGAAGAGATGGTCAACAACAGGAATGTGTGGAGAAGACTCATTCACAACGGCGACCCTGCATAGGGAAAAGCTGGGAAGAAGAAGAAGAAGACTGTATTCAAATAATTCAAGCAAAAAAAGCTTTCTTGATCGTAGAGCATGCCAAAACTTGATGTAAATTTGTGATAAGAAATAAATCACCTCTCCTAGAAGAACCAGCATCTTCACATTCGGATCATCTTGGTAGCGAAGCATGTGATTGATGAATGTGCTGCCGGGGTAACGATCTCCACCAATCGCAACACCCTCGTAAACGCCATCTGTTGTTCGCGATATGACATTGTTCAACTCGTTCGACATGCCACCGGATCGGGACACATACGCAACACTAAAGCGTAAATAATCTGTCACTGTGTCAATTTAAACATCACAAAGAATCACAGTCGACTCTCGTTAAACCGGACCCCGTTAGCCCGTATATCGGATAAGACGGACGTCATCCGTGGTAAAAGAAACTGACCGATTTCCGTCCGAGCCGGAGCGCTACACACAACACGGCCTACCAACTGTACAATAATTTCTTTATCCTCACAGGTTAACTATTTTAAAGTAATATACAGTATAGTATATAGTGCACAGTATATAGTGCAATGTATATAGGTTTTATTAAGGTGATTATTCCTGTATAATATGGACCATATATAGGCATATCGGATAAATCGGACAATCGGCTAAACCGCCCCCCCCCCAATTAGTCCGGTTTAACGAGGGTTGACTGTAGTGAAATGATACACTCATTTTATTGTGAAATGAAAAAAAAAACACTTAAATGATAATAAAAAACAACAATTAAAATTGCAGTATTTAAAAATAGCAGAAAACACAAATGGAGTAAAAATGTATGCAGACAAGCTTAATTCAAAGAAATTACTATAGGGGGCAAGCAGTCATCAACACTTACCAATGCTTTATTAAGTTTCAGGGCTTAACTGTACTCATGCATAGTGTCTCAATAAACACATAAGGTTTGAAAAACTATCTGTCCACAGTTGAAATTATATAGCAATATAACAAAAAAGCCAGTTAACATGTTGGCTGTTGAGGTACCATATGGAAGATCCAGTTTAGCCTTGAAACCTGATGAAGCATAGTGACTACTAACGACCACTTGCAATGCCAGGCAGTGACTTCTTTGAAAAAGACAAATTTTTTTAAACTAAATGAATAAACTAGAAAATCCAGTTTAGCCTTGAAACCTGATGAAGCATAGTAACTACTGACAACCGCTTGCAATACCAGGCAGTGATTTCTTTGAAAAAGACAATTTTTTTTAAACTAAATGAATAAACTAGAAGATCCAGTTTAGCCTTGAAACCTGATGAAGCATGGTAACTACTGACAACCACTTGCAATGCCAGGCAGTGACTTCTTTGAAAAAGACAAATTTTTTTAAACTAAATGAATAAACTAGAGAAGATCCAGTTTAGCCTTGAAACCTGATGAAGCATGGTAACTGCTAGCGACCACTTGCACTACCAGGCAGTGACTTCCTTAAAAAAGACAAAATTTGTGAAACTAATAACACTAGTTAACTACCTGCCGGGTCGGTACAAACGAGAAGACAAGATGTTATCCAGCATTCCTCCAGTGTTACCAATCTTAAAACAACCTGGTTTCAAGCCACCAACCTAAAAATTTAAAGCAACAGTCTCATTTTAGATCTACAAACTAACCTCGGTGGAAAGTACCAAACATGTAGATATACATTTCTTTGCCTATCGTATCAAACTTCTCATCTACAATCTATAGAACTGAGATGTGTTCTTCTTTCTTTTTCATAGAATCTACACGACAATCTGAATTTACAACAATTTAAAGTACAACTGATTTGGAAAGCAATTTATGAAACATAAATTTATAGGCTGTTGAAAAACAATAAATGATGAGACAATTATAACACTATATAGGGGCTTACGGCCAAATCACGTTGAAAACACCGATTCTCGTCTGATCACCGAAGTTAAGCAACGTAGAGCCTGGTTAGTGCTTGGATGGGTGAGCGCCTAGGAATACCAGGTGCTGTAGGTTTGCGGGATGCCCACACTGTATCTGGACACTAGGCGGAGGAGCTGCACAAGCAGCCAATGGCTAGAGGGCAGAGGAGGTCAAGTGACCCAACGGCCATGTGTAGAGGAGTAAATCTTCCAAATCAGGAGTGGAGCCCCGAAGGTGGACCAGTGCAGCATGCTCACTGACTGCGGCAGCTCCTGCAGCCAACCTGGTGCCAAACGTATCGCTCCGCTTTCCTTTGGACTACACCAGGGAAGAAGAGAGGGGGTTCCTGTTGTCTGGGCAACTCAGGATCGCCATACACCTTGCCCAGGCGTGCGCCCTGGAGACGTTCAAGGATCGGACTCTCTTGGCGCACATTCCATTGTCTTCCGAGACAGAAGGATGCCAACAATATAGGGGCAAGTACAGTTGTGGCTTAAAACAATGATGTAGAAGGAAGACTAAACACCATCCAAGGCTTAGTGTCTTCTTACATTGAACAAATTTGTGGCCACTACAATTACTGAATGATTTGCTTAAAATAACGGAGAATTTTTGACAAAACCTAAAAAACCTATTTGATATTTAAGGAGATACATACTGTAGCAGGGCCAATAATAGAAATTCCTTTTTTATTCGCAACTTTGATTATTTCCCGTGTTTTGGCTTCCGGAATGCCTTCAGCAATGATCGCAATTGTGCGAATCTGTGGATATTTCATAACGTCCATTGTGCTCTCGTACGCGGAGCGAAGTGATGCGAAGCTTATCAACACGTCAGCATCTGGGTGTTTCTTCATCCCATCATCAAGACTCTTGTAAACTGAAAATAAACCATAATTATTATTATTATTATTATTATGAGTTTATTTTGTATAAAAATATATAATTTTTGTCAAACAGCCTGCAGAAAAAATGTTCTAGCAGTGCCTGGTGTGACTCTCGGAAGGAGATATATAACTCTTTAGAAAGAAGAAGAACAGGGCTACACAATGATGTGGGATATATTTTAGGGCACGTCCACCAAAAGGAGTAGCGACGAGTTAATTAGATGTTCTATTTTCGGCAATTTTCGCTTGGAAAACTGCTGACGCAAAGCCATTGTTCTGACGTCATCCATTATACTCTGTCTATAACTTTAATTCAGTAAAAGCTGCTACTGGCTTTGTGTTAGATAAACAAACAAACACTAGGTAGAATGTTAGCGTATTTTTGATTATAAGTGAATTTATACGCAAAATTTTTGCGGGGCCTTTGCTAGTTATTAATATTATGAGTTTATTTCGTATAAAAAATATACAGCTTACAAAGATAAATATGTTAGTAAAACAGGTAATGCGATGTTAGTAAAGTAACAATTCTACAGAAATTCAATTTTATAATAACCACACATTGTAGTACCCTTGTAATTATATTACATTATACAGTGCTGTAAGAAGCTATAATAGGTATCTTAAAACATAATCTTTAATTTTACATTTTCGTTTAGATCTACAGTACAACCATATTTAAATCTTAAATTTACTTGACTGTTATTTACATAGCAGCATAGCTTTGGAATTCTCAATGTGCTAGCTTTGCAATTTTTCTCACAAAGTTTAATTTTCGACTATCTATTAAATAATTTGCAGGCATTGTGCCACAAAAATACATTAACAATTTAACGCTTTCATTTTGTCTAAAATCGAATATTTTTCTATAAGCAGTGTTCCATTTTACCCTAATGGCATTAACTTCATTGTTTGATATACCCCCAATTTCGCATCCGTATAACAAAATGGGTAGACAATATGTATTGATCAGAGTTTTAGCTACTATGTCATTACGATTATGGCCCATACTTGAGAGAATATTATTCACGGAACCAATGAATTTCCTTTTTAACCTTGAAACATCAATAAAAGTACTATCACTTGTCAAAATATCGCAACCCAAATACTTTAAATAATATTAGAGCCAGGAGCGTAACCAGGTTGTAAAATCAGGGGAAGCAAGCACATAAGCATGACACATGAAGAAAATGTACGTTTCTCCATGCTACAGCTGACAGTGTCAGCATGACAAAAATATATTATAATAATTAGATTTGGGGCAGTTTGATCCTTGGTTCAATCAATCAACCTTGACAAATGATATGAGTAAATGCATGCTCATTTCAAAAACATAGGAGGCAGCATTGGTCAAATAAAGTAATGACTCTAGAAAATTCTTCCAAAACCACGCAATTAAAAAAAAGATTTGACTAAACTAACTCAACTCAGCTCAGCCCAGCCCAGTCCAGTCCAGTCCAGCCCAGTCCAGCCCAGCCCAGCCCAGCCCAGCCCAGCACAGCACAGCACAGCACAGCACAGCACAGCACAGCACAGCACTACACTGCACTACACTACACTACACTACACTACACTACACTACACTACACTACACTACACTACACTACACTACACTACACTACACTACACTACACTACACTACACTACACTACACTACACTACACTACACTACACTACACTACACTACACTACACTACACTACACTACACTACACTAAACTAAACTAAACTAAACTAAACTAAAAGTCAACTAAAGAAATAGAAAAATTAGATGAAACGGCGCCAGTTTTGAAAAATGTGCTCGGAGGAATAGCTGCTCCCTTTGCACCTATACCACATATTAGTGCTAACAGTAACAAGTATAAACTGCATCTCTGATCATTGAGTTGACAGTTAATGCAGACTTTGTTCAAGACAAAGCACAGAAGTAAACATTACGGGCAACGGCACAAGCAACTGCAACAATTCAAGAATGCTTGCAACAATGATGAAATCTACTTGTTGTTATGATTTTTATTTCTACATTGCAATAACTATTTTAATACCAGTTTTTTTCCAAGACATACGATGAAGAACATAAAACCGTTAAAAAACTGTTCCAAAACAGTTTTCAGTGACTTTTTGCACTACTCGACTCAAGGACTGACTACAAAACCATATTCGTTTCCAGAAAAAAAATCATTACAAACAAATACAACTATGCAGTTATTTATGGTTGTTTAGTCACCCAGGTACAACAATAAATAACTGCATAGTTGTATTTGTTTGTAATGATTTTTTTTCGACAATTCACGTAAACGCCCTGCACCTGACATAGCTTCCAGGCAGAACAAGTCTTTTACGACAATTCACGTAAACGCCCTGCACCTGACATAGCTTCATATTTTGTCAACATTACAGCCCTCTAGCATTAAACATTCAGTCAATAGCTAACATGCTCTCAAGTTGTCATACAGTGATTCACAGAAATGGGCTGGTGAGCTGCCATCCATAAAAACAACCACACTTAGTTTAGCAAGACAATATCATAACAAAAAGTTTACTTTTGTAAAACGCTAGCTTTATGTAAAAGTTACGTAAAAAGTGAGAAAAAATATGTAAAGATCAAAACTCAAGAGAGCAAAAAGCACTTTACTTTTTTATTTATCTCTCTTAGAATCTTCTGACTCAATGTCACACAAGACGTCAACCACGTCTGCTAAATTTGAACTGCTTGCGCTAAAATTGCTTCAAATATTCAGAATATTACATACCAGGGATGAGAATTTCCTTGTGTCCCCAGTAGAACTTCTGCTTGTGGTCCCCACTAAACGGATACACCATGGCCGACACAGACGGTGAATCGCGACGGCAGCAGTAGTCAAAGTCGAGCATTCCTTGTACAGCGCGCGGCTGCAGACCCCAAATCAATGCCTACATAAGCAACCTACTGTTAGTTAGTGTTATGAAATATTCAGATTTATATCACCTATTTATTACAGGTTAAACAAAACAAGTCCCTATCAGCATTTAAAACAAAATTAAAATCACTAATATTAACCGGATATGAAATACCATCACATCAGTACGACAACATGCACACTAATTCAGAATTCATATATCCACGGCCATATTAATTAAATCACAGTTTTTCATTTTTTTGTGCATAGTTGTAAATACGTTTGATTTTATTCGTCGTTACTTTCCATTACTGCACAGTAGTTTAGATTGCACTGACGCATTTGCCTTTAGCAGTGTAAGTTTTTATTAACTAACACTGATTGATCATCTCTGTAAAGTTTTTATCAGTGATTATCAATGTATTTTACTGGCAAATAAAGATTATTTTTTATATCTACATATATAAAGTTAAATGAACAAGGAGCATCCTATAGCATCATCTTATAAATCAAACGAATGTTATTTATCGAGTATTTACGAAAATGCAAGAATATTGCTTGATAGCTATAGTTAAGTGTCATAAGCTCCGGTAAATACACGAATGAGTGACAACAGATTAATTCTAGACACAAAAAAGAATAAAATTTATGTTAACACAAAGAGCAAAATAAATGTATAAATTGTGCATAATATTTACTGTGCAATCTTCAATATCGACCCTGTTCAAGAAATAATTTAACATCTTAGCAACCTACGATTACTTTGGTTCATGATTTATAACAGGAAATGCGACATAAACACAAAATGTTTTACTAAGTATCACTGGAAGCCACTTGGTCAAACAGAAAACACAAAAAATTCTTGTTCGAGTGCAGATGGCTTGCATGGTTAAAAATGCAAACAGAAAAGCACAAAATCCTAGTACCTGGACAATACGGCAGGAGTGTGCAAATTATCTGACTAGCCGGGCCACATTAAACTTTACGCAATTCCTGCGGGCCACATGCAGTTTGATCAAGAAGCCAAGTACAGTAGGACCTAATAACGATTTTTTGCATCCGACCTGCGTACATCATTACTACTACACACAAGAAACTATTTTAGAAGTTATTAAAATTTATATTACAAACCATATATTTCTACTTTCAGGACAGATAGTGGTAATTTCATTACAATGCATACTAGTAATGTGTATCACACAGTCTGTGTAGTACAGTGTTATTAAGCTACAACCGTCTTGTAAGGGTTAATGGCATCCGATCTAGTTGAAAAAACTACCCACACTATCTTCGGGAACGTGGCACGGACTTCAGCTGGATACACTCAATTAATCGCCCGAGCCGCACTTTCATTAGGTTGATAAATCTCTTCGCGGGCCGCACAAATTCTCTCGGTGGGCAATTTGCACACCCCTACAATACGGGTCACACTAAGATTGTTTTAAAATGACAATTTACCTTTGTTTTTCTGTGAAATAGAGGTCTGTTTCCCACAGCGTTGCCCGACGCATGGATGTCGTTCTCGTGTGCATCGATAGAATTCTCCACAGCAGAAGATGAACTCGACGGTCCATTCAGCATCCGAGCTGCCAAATTTGGATCAGATCCCTAAACAGTGACTAATTATCACTTGACTAATAAGCGACTTTGTGAAAACTTATTGTAAACATCAATTAACTTTGCCCAACGAATTATTAATCAAATGACATGAAATAAACAAGTGTAAACTGCTATCAATTTAGTTAAAGGAAAACCGGACGATTGTGTAAACATTAGTTCAGAATAAAGAATGCTCTAAAATATTGAAAACTACAATAGCTTTTTTTTAATCAAAGCTTAGATTAAATAATAATTACTTCGGACACTCAAATTTCGTTAAGCTTTCAAAGCTACGCGAGGCTCAGTGAATCTACTAAGATTGGCAGTGGCGCCTTTTTGTTACGTTCCCGTGGCCGACAAATAGGTAGCATAGATAATCATGAACTGCAATGTTAGTTTCTGATGTTATATGATGTAAAGCCCATTTTCGTGACATCACGAGTTTAGGCACTACTATAACACCTATGCAAATGTGATTGATGCGCACAGGAGATACCTGCCATTGCACAAACTGTGGTTAGTTTTTGACATAAGCAATAGCTGTGTTCGGTTGCAGTTAACTAACTTTCTAAGCTAATTATTCAAATATAAGGAACAATTGTAAACTTTTACAGGCAAGAAAATGTATATTTTGAACAGTAAATTAAAATGAGATTGAGTCTAAACAATCGTCTGGTCTTCCTTTAACGAAATACTGGTGTCTAGTTGTGAAGAAATATAACAAAAACCTCGAGGATAAAACACTTTAAAATGCATGGCTTTAGTCAACAGTGAGATTAGTGATTAGCAAATATCAGCTATTTTTAGCATGGCTTATACAGAAATGTTGAACTAGAACTAAAACATGCAAAATGAAATAAAACAAGAAAAGTGAGAAATGATACAACAAATCCAACCCAGGGATGAGAATGACAAATTGTAAAAAACTCTGAAACAGGCCGGGGGTTTGAGGACAGCAACAAATTGAAATTTTGTGACCATAGAGAACCTCTAAGTGGACTTAAAACATCAATTACCTTGTTTCATGCATAATTTAAAATACCCAACTATCAAGGATACATGATACCTAATTGTCTCAAAAATGCCTAAGTACTGGCCGCTCCTATGTAAAAGTATATAAAAACTGTCTGCAATTGACTCAAATAACTCCACACAATTGATTCTACATTTTTATACATAGAGATATATACGTGGTTACACTGATGTACGTGATGTAAACAAAGTGACGGCCTGCCATCTAGCGGTCAGCTTGTGAAATAATGTACTGGGTCCGTAAAAATTTTCTCAACGAATTTACGAGATTTACAAAAATGGCACTACTGGTCTTCCAAAAACTCGGAATTCTGCATATCCGCGGAAAATTCTCATCCCTGCCAAACTTGAATATTTTACAAAGCATGCTTTAATAATAACCAAACAGATATTACGTAACAAAAACCCAGGTTAAGGTTTCTCATTACCTTTACCAAAGCGGTAATTTATTCATAGCAAATTTTCCCAAAGAAAAGGTGAGCAAACGAAACATAAATAGATATTTTTAAGTTAAGTTATTTAAAATTTACACATGCCATGCTTTTATTACCTGTGTACTTTGTGCTTTTGTCTGCAAGTTGAAAAAAAGAAATAAATGGGTTTCAGTCATTAGAGATGTCATTAATAGAGCACATAAAAGATAATACTTATTTTACATTAATAGAAAACAACTTGAAAAATTACCATCACCTGAAAACCCACTTTCAATATACTAGACTAAAGTGTTAGAGTGTCAAACTTTTCACTACAGCAAAGCAATATTTCACGATGTTGCTATGCACACGCGCTGTAGGTCAAAGGTTAAGTGAACCCCAGCAACGTGTCTTAAATACAACCGCAAACCGACACGTGGGTAAAGCAAAAATCGTTTGCCTAATCAGTTCAGAAACTTCAGTGACAATGCCACTTCCTTGTTGTTTTACAGGGGGTTACCCTTTTACTATCACCTGAAAACCCACTTTCATTATACTAGAGTGTTAAAGTGCACATCGGTGAAGAGATAACTATGTAAGTAGTTATCGTGAAAAGATGACATTGTTTCGAAGACACCAATTAATATTCAATGAGCTTTTTCAAGGTTTCATTGTGCGCATAGTGTACCGTACCAATGAGTCTTAGCTACAACTGTCACATGACGTATTGGTAAAGCAAAGCCGTCTGGTACACCAATTCAGTAACATCAGTTGTTTTACGTGGACTTTATTTAATTCTGCATCAGTCTGTTTACAGAGAGATTTACTAGCAGAATCTTGCTTGGAAGCAAGAAAAATGAACTAGCAACGGTTCTAGCTAGCTGTTAAAACTGTTACTATTATGTCAGTGTGGGCTGCGAGGTGTTGTACAGCGGACACATGTGTTGTCTGGTATATTTAGTCTTTGACCTTTTCACGATCACCATCAATCACTGAAACTTTGAAAAGGCTTATCGACATCACTTGAAAAAAGTTCTTAATTGTACAATCTCAAGCATTTTCTTTTGAAAACCAAAAAATTATTAATAATACACTTTGATTAGAAATAGCTTAGCTAATAACTTGCAAAAACATGATCTTAATTTACACACATTTCTATGCAGAAATTATAATCAAAACAATAACTATTATGATGAATATGAAATGCTATACAAGTACACATTTTACATGTCTGCAACAAAGAAATGAAAAACATGTTAAATTTTATAAAATATATAAATTAATCGCATTTGACTGATTGAACTGGTTTGTAAAGAAGGGCTCGGGTTTTGAGCTAACAAAATGCAGGTACAATGTGCCACCAACACCAAACCCTAATAATACCTTGTCTACGTATGCACTCCTTCGCGTTATACACTGTGAATTAAAATGATGTATGATCTGTAATGGAATGAGGATGAAAATATAGACAGAGATACGAGCCACAATAAGTGAGTGACAGGTAAATGATGTGAGATGGTTATGGCAACTATCATCTAGGGCAGGGGTGTGCAAATTATCTGACTAGCCGGGCCACATTAAACTTTCCCGCAATTCCTGTGGGCCGCATACAGTTTGGTCAGGGAGGCAAGTACAGTAGGACCTAATAACGATTTTTTTGCATCCGATTTGCGCACATATTACTACTGCATTACTACACTCACGAAACTATTTTAGAAGTTATTAAAATTTATATTAAAAACCATATTTTTTGGTCATGTCCGACAGTGACATTAAGTGACAACGGTCTTGTAAGGGTTAATGCCATCCGATCTAGAGGAAAAAACTACCCGCACTATCTTTGCGATATTGGCGCAGACTTCAGCTGGATTGCGTGGGCCGCACTTTCATTATGTTGACAAACCTCTTCGTGGGCCACATTAAACATTCCCGCAATTCCTGTGGGCCGTATACAGTTTGGTCAGGGAGCCAAGTACAGTAGGACCTAATAACAATTTTTTTGCATCCGATTTGCGCACATCATTACTACTGCACTACTACACTCAAGAAACTATTTTATTTCGTCATGACCGACAGTGACATTAAGTGACAACGGTCTTGTAAGGGTTAATGCCATCCAATCTAGAGGAAAAACTACCCGCACTATCTTTGCGATATTGGCGCAGATTTCAGCTGGATCGCACTTTGCACACCCCTGTTCTAGTGGCTCTAGCTATTTGCAAAGAAACCTATTAATATAATGAATGACTCGTACAGCAACAAGACTTTAGTCGGTTTTCATTATCACCGCTTTTCGAATTGTTTTTTGCTTGAACTTAAAAATGCTGTCGGCACTGTGCAATTTAATCCTAATTCTAATTTAAGATTTTAATTTACATATTCATTTAATTTAATGTGAAATTTTTATTCGTTTATTTTTACTTATTTGAAATTATCTATTTAACGTACTAACCATGCATGGGGAGCATCATGGAAATATTGTACTATATACTATTTTGATGCACATCCACGTAAAAAAGAGATTCCGTGTTGATGTATAAGATATTAAATACAGTAGTATGTATAATTAGTTCTGTTCTCCCAAAAGCATCAACATCAAATTAGCTGCTAAGAATATGTTTTCCCTTTCATCATTATAAATTTAGACAATTTCAGAACATTGCTTAAGGTGTTCGCTTAGCCTCTCCGAATTTATTTAATCACATCAATTATTTTATCAATTTGTCAACCTAACGCAATCTATAAAAAGTTTTGTTAACTATATTTACCTTTCCGGAAGCGTCGAGCAAAAAGTTAGCTGTGGTCTCAAGCTTCTCGGGCTCCGACGGAATCTCTCGCGTGCCAAGAGCCATGCCCACGATGGCTGTCATATGAGTTTCTGGTCCGAATACATGAATTGGAACCCCCAACGTACTACCTAAAGAACAAATAGCCTATAACAATAATAATAATAACAAAACTCTTTCCTTGCAGGTGTCACATAACAGCCGAATGGTACATACTAAAATTCATACATAAAATTCATTCATAATGGTACATCAGACATTCTGATGTGGTATATAACCAGTTAAATACTTTTAACTGCTGTTAACGATAGTGTTAATGAACATGACACTGATAAAACATGTGAGGGGCCTAGAGATGATTATACAGGTTAAAAAGTGTTGATGTATAAGATATTAAATACAGTAGTATGTATAATTAGTTTAGGTTAAAGTGTTGACGTATAAGACATTAAATACAGTACTATGTATAATTAGTTTAGGTTAAAGTGTTGACGTATAAGACATTAAATACAGTACTATGTATAATTAGTTTAGGTTAAAAGTGTTGATGTACAGTGCATTAAATACAGTACTATGTACAATTAGTATAGTACAGAAAGCACTTATATGAAGCAGACCCCATATTTTCCTTGAACTAAATTAAAATAATATTGTTACAACGGCGAAATGCTATTTATTTTCACCACCCACCCCCACATTGTGATGGTTCGATCCACTACAAAGCCATTGCATATCAGCGTTACATAGTAGCTGTAAGTAGCTGGTATGGAATGGCCTGGTCTGACAGACAGGTTTTTAACATTTAAAAATGTCTTATGAGTCTTACAACTATGCACATATAATCAGATGGAATGTTTGCAGCTATAAACTTTCAATAATAACTAAAATGCCTGTATCTTCAAACTAAAAGCAAATACTTCACTTACCTACATCTCTCATCAAGCGCAGACCCTCTTGGTAATTTGGACCGGCTCTCCGCACATAAATGGAAACATTGAACTCTCTTAGCTTTGACTGGAACTGCTGCAGAGCTCTAACTATGCCCTGCAAAAACAGAAGACTAAAATTGACAAGAATGGTCAAACGTGATTGTTTGTAACACCCTCTTTATAGTGCAAAACAAGGGCATATCCAGGCTTTAAACTTAGGAGGGAGGGCCTCTAACTATGCCCTGCAAGAACAGAAGACTAAAATAGACAGGAACAGTCAAACATCATTAAAACACCCTCTTTATAATGCAAAACAAGGGCATAGCCAGGTTCTAAAGTTAAGGGGAATAAGCACATAAAAAAGTCGCCATGGCACATACCAAACAATTTTCAACGCATTGATTATATGTTGTAATTTTGTGTTTGAAATCAAAACACAAGGAAGACGCAGTTTTAAAAGAAGTACATAATTGTTATTTTGCACTTAAAAGTAAAACACAATTAAAAAGTTCTACAGTAAGCTTATAAATCTCAAAACATAACAAAAACTTGTGTGTTACTGAAATTTTAAACGTAAAACAGAAACAAAATGAACGAGCTTTAGAGCTTTTGAAAAGTCGACAATTTTGAAAAATGTGCTCAGAGGAAGAGGTTGCTCCCCTTTCATCTCCTATTAGCTACACCACTGGTGCAAAACCTCACTTAATGTCCATATAGACATGTATGTATAAATGCACCTCATTATGATGCCAAATTTGCTTTATGCCAACTTCCTCTGGAAAGGTGCGACTGAAGTATTAACCAATGTCTACCTTTTGCGGTAAAAACATCTTCAAAATTAGTAAAATTTCATGTTAGCTTTTCATATGCATAATAAGACTAATGGTATATAAACTGCTTTTATGTAACGTATAAATTACAAGTCATACAGATGCTAGCTAATACGGGAAAGAAACACTACAAACAATATAGTAAAATAAGCTTAAAGGACAAGGGGTATCTGGAGTAGGTTTCAGAAAACCTTAAAAACTTATATTACTTTACAGCAATTTTATGCATATATCATAATTGTGTTGAAAGGAATTTTCGTTTGTTTTCATTTTAAATCTCCCACAACACTGTTCCGACTGCGCCATTACATGACGTCACGTAAATCAGGGGAAGAAAAGGCAATGTCAAATTATGTCCCAAAAAACTTTCAGTGCAAATCTGTATTACTTAGCATTTCGCTTACCTGCTGGAAAGACTTATGTAACTAGACTAATAATTTAAGACAGTGGTTCCCAAACTTTCTCGGACCGTTACCCAAATCGGGAAACCCGGTCGTGTCAAAAGGTAAACACAAGTATATGCCACAAGCAAGCAAAATTATTTATGTTTGCTCGTGACATAAATAAACTTCCAGGTGTTATTGTTGTATTGTTGCCAAAACAAGAATTACAATTACTGAACCTGCTCATTACTGAGTGAGCAGGTTCGTTCGAATAATTATTACTCGAACAAACGAAAACAAGAAGAAATGAATGACAACAACAAAATCTCAGTTAGTAGGACGGTTGAGCCTGTTTGTCGGACGCCAGTTTCTCAATCCTGGGTTTCGTCAGGCTCAAAGCAACGCGTGCATCGCTTTCCACGTCCAACCTATTTCTTTTCTTTGTTTTCATGTTCATTATGGACCCCATGACACAGTGTTGCCTGCCGGAGGCAGTCTCTTCAAGAAGAAAACTACGTAAAATGCATTCCGAGCGAAGTTTTAAAAATTTTCAGAGGGGCGCCCGTTACCCCCCCAAAAACTATATTACCCCCGGGGCGTAATTTACCCCTACTTTGGGAACCACTGATTTAAGATGTACGTGTCAATTATTAAAATGTCGCTGACTCACCCACAAAGGTGCGCCACTCAGTAACCAAAAATATATTTTTAATCTTATTGACAAGATACAGTAATTTAAAATTTTACTTATTTAGTAACATGTAGCTATGAATGCTCTGATTACTTTTTTCAAGCTTTACTCAGTGTTATCAAAACTCATTTCAAACGACCTACTATCAAAATGCCTGCGCCTAAGGGTCATTGCAGGAGTTTAAATTTACATGTTTTATACAGCGTTACTGTATACACAAGCCCTGCATGCAAAGAGGCAGTACGTAAGTGGTATAAAATTTCAAGACGAATATTTTAAGCTTTATGTAACTGGAGGGTTTTCTGGTGCTTCCGCATAATTTTTGCCGGAAAAATTCGGATGTTTTTTATGCTGTAGTGATTACCTTAAAAGTTGCTGCGACATTAGTGAAGTTGGCAATTCCTCCACCGATCAATAAAACTTTTCCATCCGGATGTTGTTCTTGAATCATTAGCGACAAGATCGTCTTTGCGTACTCGAACGTCTGCTGCTCACTGGGTGCGCCACTGTACTCACCGTAGTTAGCCAGTTCACTAGCGCCGCCGAGATCGCAGATCGTGTCACTACGGGGGAAAAAAACATTTCCTTGTATAAAATTTGCCAATTGTTCATTAAAGAAAGCACATTAAACAATAGCAAATGTAACCAGAAGCCATTGCAGTTTCTCACAACTATTCTCATATTCTTATAACAACGGCGTTTAGTCAAATTCTGGTAATCAGCCTCCAACTGGACCAGTCAGACGAAACCTCCGTATGGCTTCTGGCGCCGATAAGAGCGCTTCATTAGTGAGCTAGTCTGCTTCTCTCTCTCTCGCTCGCTCGCTCTCTCTCTCTCTCTCTCTCTCTCCCTCTCTTTTCTTTCTCTCTCTCTCTCTCTCTCTCTCTCTCTCTCTCCCTCCCTCCGTCCATCCCTCCCTCCCTCCCTCCATCTCCCTCTCCCTCCATCCCTACCTCCATCTCTCTCTCTCTCTCTCTCTCTCTCTCTCTC
>JAQGDQ010000881.1:0-62500 GCA_030141605.1 Tubiluchus corallicola
GGAGGGTAGGTCATGAAGAAGAGTAGGTGATGAAGGAGGGTAGGTGATGAAATACTTCATGAAGGAGGGTAGTTCACGAAGAAGAGTAGGTGATGAAGGAGGGTAGTTCATGAAGAAGAGTAGGTCATGAAGAAGAGTAGGTGATGAAATACTTCATGAAGGAGGGTAGTTCATGAAGAAGAGTAGGTGATGAAGGAGGGTAGTTCATGAAGAAGAGTAGGTCATGAAGGAGGGTAGGTGATGAAATACTTCATGAAGGAGGGTAGTTCACGAAGAAGAGTAGGTGATGAAGGAGGGTAGGTCATGAAGAAGAGTAGGTCATGAAGGAGGGTAGTTCATGAAGAAGAGTAGGTCATGAAGAAGAGTAGGTGATGAAATACTTCATGAAGGAGGGTAGGTCATGAAGAAGAGTAGGTCATGAAGGAGGGTAGTTCATGAAGAAGAGTAGGTCATGAAAAAGAGTAGGTCATGAAGAAGAGTAGGTGATGAAGGAGGGTAGTTCATGAAGAAGAGTAGGTGATGAAGGAGGGTAGTTCATGAAGAAGAGTAGGTCATGAAGGAGGGTAGTTCATGAAGAAGAGTAGGTGATGAAGAAGAGTAGGTGATGAAATACTTCATGAAGGAGAGTAGTTCATGAAGAAGAGTAGGTCATGAAGGAGGGTAGGTCATGAAGAAGAGTAGGTCATGAAGGAGGGTAGTTCATGAAGAAGAGTAGGTCATGAAGAAGAGTAGGTGATGAAGAAGAGTAGGTGATGAAATACTTCATGAAGGAGGGTAGTTCATGAAGAAGGGTAGGTGATGAAATACTTCATGAAGGAGGGTAGTTCATGAAGAAGGGTAGGTGATGAAATACTTCATGAAGGAGGGTAGTTCATGAAGAAGGGTAGTTCATGAAGAAGAGTAGGTCATGAAGGAGGGTAGTTCATGAAGAAGAGTTGGTGATGAAATACTTCATGAAGGAGGGTAGTTCATGAAGAAGAGTAGGTCATGAAGGAGGGTAGTTCATGAAGAAGAGTAGGTGATGAAGGAGGGTAGTTCATGAAGAAGGGTAGTTCATGAAGAAGAGTAGGTCATGAAGGAGGGTAGTTCATGAAGAAGAGTTGGTGATGAAATACTTCATGAAGGAGGGTAGTTCATGAAGAAGAGTAGGTCATGAAGGAGGGTAGTTCATGAAGAAGAGTAGGTGATGAAGGAGGGTAGTTCATGAAGAAGGGTAGTTCATGAAGGAAGAGTAGGTCATGAAGGAGGGTAGTTCATGAAGAAGAGTTGGTGATGAAATACTTCATGAAGGAGGGTAGTTCATGAAGAAGAGAATGCTGAAGGAGGGTAGTTCATGAAGAAGAGTAGGTCATGAAGGAGGGTAGTTCATGAAGGAGGGTAGTTCATGAAGAAGAGTAGGTCATGAAGGAGGGTAGTTCATGAAGAAGAGTTGGTGATGAAATACTTCATGAAGGAGGGTAGTTCATGAAGAAGAGTAGGTCATGAAGGAGGGTAGTTCATGAAGAAGAGTAGGTCATGAAGGAGGGTAGTTCATGAAGGAGGGTAGTTCATGAAGAAGAGTAGGTGATGAAGGAGGGTAGTTCATGAAGAAGAGTAGGTCATGAAGAAGAGTAGGTGATGAAGGAGGGTAGTTCATGAAGAAGAGTAGGTCATGAAGGAGGGTAGGTCATGAAGAAGAGTAGGTCATGAAGGAGGGTAGTTCATGAAGAAGAGTAGGTCATGAAGAAGAGTAGGTCATGAAGGAGGGTAGTTCATGTAGGAGGGAAGTTCATGAAGAAGAGTAGGTCATGAAGGAGGGAAGTTCATGAAGAAGAGTAGGTCATGAAGGAGGGTAGTTCATGAAGAAGAGTAGGTGATGAAGGAGGGTAGTTCATGAAGAAGAGTAGGTGATGAAGGAGGGTAGTTCATGAAGAAGAGTAGGTCATGAAGGAGGGTAGTTCATGAAGAAGAGTAGGTCATGAAGGAGGGTAGTTCATGAAGAAGAGTAGGTCATGAAGGAGGGTAGTTCATGAAGAAGAGTAGGTCATGAAGAAGAGTAGGTCATGAAGGAAGGTAGTTCATGAAGAAGAGTAGGTCATGAAGAAGAGTAGGTCATGAAGAAGAGTAGGTCATGAAGAAGAGTAGTTCATGAAGAAGAGTAGGTCATGAAGAAGAGTAGGTCATGAAATACTTCATGAAGGAGGGTAGTTCATGAAGAAGAGTAGGTCATGAAGAAGAGTAGGTCATGAAGAAGAGTAGGTCATGAAGGAGGGTAGTTCATGAAGAAGAGTAGGTCATGAAGGAGGGTAGTTCATGAAGAAGAGTAGGTCATGAAATACTTCATGAAGGAGGGTAGTTCATGAAGAAGAGTAGTTCATGAAGAAGAGTAGGTCATGAAGGAGAGTAGGTGATGAAATACTTCATGAAGGAGGGTAGTTCACGAAGAAGAGTAGGTCATGAAGGAGGGTAGTTCATGAAGAAGAGTAGGTGATGAAGGAGGGTACTTCATGAAGGAGGGTAGTTCATGAAGAAGAGTAGGTCATGAAGAAGAGTAGGTCATGAAGGAGGGTAGTTCATGAAGAAGAGTAGGTCATGAAGAAGAGTAGGTCATGAAGAAGAGTAGGTCATGAAGAAGAGTAGGTCATGAAGGAGGGTAGTTCATGAAGAAGAGTAGTTCATGAAGAAGAGTAGGTCATGAAGAAGAGTAGGTCATGAAGAAGAGTAGTTCATGAAGAAGAGTAGTTCATGAAGAAGAGTAGGTGATGAAATACTTCATGAAGGAGGGTAGTTCACAAAGAAGAGTAGGTCATGAAGGAGGGTAGTTCATGAAGAAGAGTAGGTACTTCATGAAGGAGGGTAGTTCATGAAGAAGAGTAGGTCATGAAGAAGAGTAGGTCATGAAGGAGGGTAGTTCATGAAGAAGAGTAGGTGATGAAGGAGGGTAGTTCATGAAGAAGAGTAGGTCATGAAGAAGAGTAGGTCATGAAGAAGAGTAGGTCATGAAGGGAGGGTAGTTCATGAAGAAGAGTAGTTCATGGCTGAAGAGTAGGTCATGAAGAAGGGTAGTGATGAAATACTTCATGAAGAAGAGTAGGTCATGAAGGAGGGTAGTTCATGAAGAAGAGTAGGTGATGAAGGAGGGTAGTTCATGAAGAAGAGTAGGTCATGAAGAAGAGTAGGTCATGAAGAAGAGTAGGTCATGAAGGAGGGTAGTTCATGAAGAAGAGTAGTTCATGAAGAAGAGTAGGTCATGAAGAAGGGTAGGTGATGAAATACTTCATGAAGGAGGGTAGTTCATGAAGGAGGGTAGGTGATGAAATACTTCATGAAGGAGGGTAGTTCATGAAGGAGGGTAGGTGATGAAATACTTCATGAAGGAGGGTAGTTCATGAAGAAGAGTAGGTCATGAAGGAGGGTAGTTCATGAAGAAGAGTAGGTCATGAAGGAGAGTAGGTCATGAAGAAGAGTAGGTCATGAAGGAGGGTAGTTCATGAAGAAGAGTAGGTCATGAAGGAGGGTAGTTCATGAAGGAGGGTAGGTGATGAAATACTTCATGAAGGAGGGTAGTTCATGAAGAAGAGTAGGTCATGAAGGAGGGTACTTCATGAAGGAGGGTAGTTCATGAAGAAGAGTAGGTCATGAAGGAGGGTAGTTCACGAAGAAGAGTAGGTCATGAAATACTTCATGAAGGAGGGTAGTTCATGAAGGAGGGTAGTTCATGAAGAAGAGTAGGTCATGAAGGAGGGTAGTTCATGAAGGAGGGTAGTTCATGAAGAAGAGTAGGTGATGAAATACTTCATGAAGGAGGGTAGTTCATGAAGAAGAGTAGGTAGTAGGTCATGAAGGAGGGTAGGTGATGAAATACTTCATGAAGGAGGGTAGTTCATGAAGAAGAGTAGGTCATGAAGGAGGGTAGTTCATGAAGGAGGGTAGGTGATGAAATACTTCATGAAGGAGGGTAGTTCATGAAGAAGAGTAGGTGATGAAGGAGGGTAGTTGATGAAGGAGGGTAGTTCATGAAGGAGGGTAGTTCATGAAGAAGAGTAGGTCATGAAGGAGGGTAGTTCATGAAGGAGGGTAGGTGATGAAATACTTCATGAAGGAGGGTAGTTCATGAAGAAGAGTAGGTGATGAAATACTTCATGAAGAAGAGTAGGTCATGAAGGAGGGTACTTCATGAAGGAGGGTAGGTCATGAAGGAGGGTAGTTCATGAAGAAGAGTAGTTCATGAAGAAGAGTAGGTCATGAAGGAGGGTAGTTCATGAAGGAGGGTAGGTGATGAAATACTTCATGAAGGAGGGTAGTTCATGAAGAAGAGTAGGTCATGAAGGAGGGTACTTCATGAAGGAGGGTAGTTCATGAAGAAGAGTAGGTGATGAAATACTTCATGAAGGAGGGTAGTTCATGAAGGAGGGTAGTTCATGAAGAAGAGTAGGTCATGAAGAAGAGTAGGTCATGAAGAAGAGTAGGTCATGAAGAAGAGTAGGTCATGAAGGAGGGTAGTTCATGAAGAAGAGTGGGTCATGAAGGAGGGTAGTTCACGAAGAAGAGTAGGTGATGAAATACTTCATGAAGGAGGGTAGTTCATGAAGAAGAGTAGGTCATGAAGGAGAGTAGGTGATGAAGGAGGGTAGGTGATGAAATACTTCATGAAGGAGGGTAGTTCATGAAGAAGAGTAGGTCATGAAATACTTCATGAAGGAGGGTACTTCATGAAGGAGGGTAGTTCATGAAGAAGAGTAGGTCATGAAGGAGGGTACTTCATGAAGGAGGGTAGTTCATGAAGAAGAGTAGGTCATGAAGGAGGGTAGTTCATGAAGAAGAGTAGGTGATGAAATACTTCATGAAAGAGGGTAGTTCATGAAGAAGAGTAGGTGATGAAGGAGGGTAGTTCATGAAGAAGAGTAGGTGATGAAATACTTCATGAAGGAGGGTAGTTCATGAAGAAGAGTAGGTCATGAAGGAGGGTAGTTCATGAAGAAGAGTAGTTCATGAAGAAGAGTAGGTCATGAAGGAGGGTAGTTCATGAAGAAGAGTAGTTCATGAAGAAGAGTAGGTCATGAAGGAGGGTAGTTCACGAAGAAGAGTAGTTCACGAAGAAGAGTAGGTGATGAAGGAGGGTAGTTCATGAAGAAGAGTAGGTCATGAAGGAGGGTAGTTCATGAAGAAGAGTAGGTCATGAAGGAGGGTAGTTCATGAAGAAGAGTAGGTGATGAAATACTTCATGAAGGAGGGTAGTTCATGAAGAAGAGTAGGTGATGAAATACTTCATGAAGGAGGGTAGTTCATGAAGAAGAGTAGGTCATGAAGGAGGGTAGTTCACGAAGAAGAGTAGGTCATGAAGAAGAGTAGGTCATGAAGGAGGGTAGTTCATGAAGGAGGGTAGGTGATGAAATACTTCATGAAGGAGGGTAGTTCATGAAGAAGAGTAGGTCATGAAGGAGGGTAGTTCATGAAGAAGAGTAGTTCATGAAGAAGAGTAGGTCATGAAGGAGGGTAGTTCATGAAGGAGGGTAGGTGATGAAATACTTCATGAAGGAGGGTAGTTCATGAAGGAGGGTAGGTGATGAAATACTTCATGAAGGAGGGTAGTTCATGAAGAAGAGTAGGTCATGAAGGAGGTAGTTCACGAAGAAAAGTAGTTCATGAAGAAAGAGTAGGTCATGAAGGAGGGTAGTTCATGAAGGAGGGTAGGTGATGAAATACTTCATGAAGGAGGGTAGTTCATGAAGAAGAGTAGGTCATGAAGGAGGGTAGTTCATGAAGAAGAGTAGGTCATGAAGAAGAGTAGGTGATGAAGGAGGGTAGTTCATGAAGAAGAGTAGGTCATGAAGAAGAGTAGGTCATGAAGGAGGGTAGTTCACGAAGAAGAGTAGGTGATGAAATACTTCATGAAGGAGGGTAGTTCATGAAGAAGAGTAGGTGATGAAGGAGGGTAGTTCATGAAGGAGGGTAGTTCATGAAGAAGAGTAGTTCATGAAGAAGAGTAGGTCATGAAGGAGGGTAGTTCATGAAGAAGAGTAGGTCATGAAGAAGAGTAGGTGATGAAGGAGGGTAGTTCATGAAGGAGGGTAGGTGATGAAGGAGGGTAGTTCATGAAGAAGAGTAGGTCATGAAATACTTCATGAAGGAGGGTAGTTCATGAAGAAGAGTAGGTCATGAAGAAGAGTAGGTGATGAAGGAGGGTAGTTCATGAAGAAGAGTAGGTCATGAAGGAGAGTAGTTCATGAAGGAGGGTAGTTCATGAAGAAGAGTAGGTCATGAAGAAGAGTAGGTCATGAAGAAGAGTAGGTCATGAAGGAGGGTAGTTCATGAAATAATCCAAATTCTTATAAGTATAAAAACAAAATTTTCAAAACAGTTTTTACACATAGACAGACATGTTGGCCTCATCGATGACAATATTCCTGAAAAAGAAATAAAGCACGCATATATTTATTTCATGTATGAATATTTTCAGATTTTAAAGTGGTTAGTAGAACTTTAGCAAAAAAACTAACAGGTCTGACGTTACATTGACTAACATTATTAATTATACTTTGTATATGAGAAATACGGCAAGTATAACTTCATTTAGACATGATTATACAGTATAAAGTCGGACACGGAAAAAATCGCGAGGTTTCACTCTGCATGCAATGAACTTTCTTGCTGCGTGCGATTTCAAGAAAAAGCGGAAATTTTCAGAAAATTTTCTAACAACAATTGTTTGCGTCATTATGCCTTGCATCCTCATTGTTAATTGGGCCTAGGGCATGTGCCAACACTCAACCCCATTACCGAATCTTTACCCTAACACAAATTTTACCACTAGTCAGATAAATGCAGGCATTTGTCGCAAACTCATTTACGAAGTAAGCAAACTACTCTTTGTTCTGTATAAATAATTGTACGAAGTACTTAAAGAAAGAGTACAGAATTACTTCTGTAGTTTTATTGTGCAAGTATGTGTTATAGGAAACCTGTCTTATCGTATCGTTAACCGTGTAACTGTTTAGTGCTTAATGAATGAGCCTGGTATAAAGTCCGAGGCAGAGAAAGACTCGACGGCCATGATAGTTGACGGAGCAGGTCTTTTCCCCACGTTTAGACTCAAAGCTATGTGCGAAGGCACTGTATGTGTCGGAATAGAAATCCCCGTGATAAAATATTCAATTGTAATATGTTGTCACGTCTACTAACACTTATATATGTTCATTTACAGACTGTAATACTGTATGTTATATAATGATATTCTTTATTGCAATTAATGTACATAAACTGTACTGTACAAAATACATAAAAATTTTGTGTACAAACAGTCGGAGAACTGATGAAAGCAATAGCGTCTATCTTAAACTACAATCAGTAATTATTTTCTACTTAATTTTAACACTTAAAATTGTAACATTGCAACACAAAACAAAAAGCCACATTTATACACACAAACAAAAAATGTAACATAACTAACATTTACAAATTTAAGAACTGCACAACAATTAAAACATTAAAAATTAACACAAAGGAACTTCTTCAATACAAATTAATTGCAAATTTATTAAATCCATTACTGCATTAATTTACCAAACACAGTACAAACATAAAAATTACACATCATTACAACTTTGATTAAATTGCTGTTATAATAATAAAATGCTACATAATATTATGAAATGATAATGTAAATAAGTACATAATGATGTTTTAACTCACTTGTTTATTACTTTTATTTACAAATATAAGCAGGTGACACGGCAATGGACATCAAACACTAATAATATTGAGCTGAACAGGTGAAAGTGCATTATACAGTTCTATTCATAGGCACCAGGCCAGCCAGCCTACAGGTAATGTTATGACCTCCACTTTAAACTAGGAAGCCCATAACATTACCTGCGATTGGTTGAGCAGTGGTTTCCTGTGGAAAGAACGAACACGTGACATCGTCAGTTGTCTTCTGTTTGTCGTGGAATGCACTTCTCCTGTCTGCCTGCCGAGTGTCGTGGATTCCGTAAGGTTTGAAGCATTGTCATCAGGTTTTGTTTTTTTTTCTATTGTGTTGTTCTTCTCAGCCGTCCCTTTTGAATTCTAAGTTTTGTTTTTTTTTTTTTCTGGAGCGTCCGTTATGCAGCGCTTACCCGCATCACCGATGACGGGCCGTAAGGCTGTCTACCGGGCCGAACCCCAGAACAATACTTTTCGAGAACAAATTTTAGATAAAAACATTCAGTCTGATGCATTAAACGAAAAATAAAAACAAATTCATTCTTGCTCTAGACAGCATTTATATCCTGACTAGTATAGCATGTGATGTACAGTCTAGTTGTGGTTGGGTAGCAACTACATCATGATTTTATGACGTCACGTGATTTTCTCACCCAATAATAATAATCTAGGAAGTCGTAAGGCCTTCCACGTCACAGCTTGCTAATGTTGGGCGTGGTTTTTTGCAACAACAATGATATGATTGGTAAAGTCATTCGGTAAAAATGGCTTCACCAGAGAAGAGGTTGGTCAATTTTGAGACGCTTCGAATGGAACTGGGAGACGATTTTTTACTGGACACCAACAAAAGGGGTCTCGTGTTTGTCTCACTAGAGCAAACCGTCAGCTCCTTCCCGCCATCTGAAGTTTCTCGTTGCCTCTCTAAAATCGCCGATGAAGCCATAGCATTCCATTCTAAAAGGAGGCGCATGGACAGATTTTGTCAGCGGGGCGTTCACGCTTCTTTGTACTTGACATGCCACCTGTGCGAGGAATATCAAACTAATGATACCAAGATACTCTTGAAATTGATGGATGCCATTCACCAGTGTGAAAAATCTTTCTGCTCCATTTTCTTCCTGCCCATATTTGGAAGAAAGCTATCATACATGCTGCTAGGTGATTCAGGAATTTTTTCAAAGAGCAGACCGCCTTTAGAGACGTTAGAATATTACCTGTGTAATTTGGCAAATACCAGATGGAGTTTTCCGTGTGGTGCAGGTACGGACATGTACCGGTTCATAGATGCGCCTATAAAAGAATCATTTGGATGGAGTAGCGGAAATCCACCTCTGTTTGCTGCTTGTTACATGGACGTGCCGGAAGTTGTCCACATGTTGTTGCGGTACGGAGCAAAGGTTACTCTGCCAAATTTCCCATCACCAATCCAGATGATCACTCAGCGTCTCTCGTATCACGCAGCATCTGCCGAACAATGTCTGATGAACTGTAAAGTCTGCAGAATTGATGATCGGGTTAAATATGAGCTGGCAAAACTGGTGGACTGCCTTCAACACTTGGCCAACGCGTGTTGGCGACTTCCCATCAAAATTCTAACTGATTCCAGTTGTGAGCAATTTCAACACGTCTCCAGTGAAGTACTTGTTACTAATCAAGAGAAAGCTGAGCCTGATCAAGTTTATTGTCTGCATCCATCAGTGATTAAACTTGATATTTTACCCGAGTCGCTGTGTAATATTTATCCACCGAAATTACAACACTTCTGTCGTGTTACGATCAGAAATTGTTTGTCTGGCAGGATTCCTGTTGCAATTTACAAACTTCCGCTGCCTTGTATGCTTCAGAAATACATCGATTTGTTTCCCTGAATGACCTCGAGAAAAAGTAGAAAATCTGACAATGTTATCATAGCTAGTTTCATCATTTATCATGTTGTTAGGAGAAACCATCGCAACCATATTTCGTTAATATAATTTGTGGCGTCTTGCGATCTTTATAGTATTTTAGTATTTGGTATTTAGTATAGCATTATAGTATTTAGAACAGTTACAACTCGAAAGTAGTAAAAGTTGTGAAATTTTGATACAAATTGTAAAACAAAGAGAGTATAAAAAGTTTTTTGTTTCCATGGTTTCAATAAATAGTGCAAATTAAGCTGGTTTCCTTAAATGACAAGAAAATGGGTACCTGAAGTAGGTTTCAGAAAAATAGCCTTAAAAATTATATTACTTTATAGCAATTTTATGCGTATATCGTACTCGCGCTGAAAAGAATTTTCGTTTGTTTTTATTTTAAATCTCCCGCAATATTGTTCCGAAGTCGCCATTACATGACGTCATGTGCCAAACGTAAATCAAGGGTAGAAAAGGCGATGTTAAATCAAGCGTTAATTTAATGACTGTAAGGTCAGTAGCAAGATTACTTCGCTCTCTTTATTCCCTCGATGCTCCAAATTCACTTGCTATTAGGCTGCAGCCTAGCTGATGCTTACACGTGACCATATTGCTGCTGAAAACCATTTATTAGAACAACATGAGAATGTTTTTAGTTTACAACTTATCAGTGTATCGTTTCCATGCACGTAGGGTCCGAAATCTGGAATCAAGAATCAGCTAGGGGTCTGGGGTAGCGTTACAGCGGGTCCGTGGCAGAGCCCGTAAACCGATGCATTCCTGTGTTTAAAACACTTTATGAGCCCTTTTTCAGAAACCAAAATCAAGAAATTTCAACCAAGAAATAGTGCAAAATTTTGATTTTAGACACTAAAAGAGCCCTAAAAGTCTAAAATTTACAAAAATGAAGTAGTACATCAATTTTTGGAGTTCCTTCAAAGACCCAATACATTTCTCACATTTTTGTAGTTTTCCAGGTATTTTTAACGATCAAATTATTTAAGAACTTTTTATCTTATGTAAATTCTCTACCACGCCGTTTTCGTTGTTAAAGTCTGTCACGCGCTCTCAAATTGGCTCAAGAAAAATCAACAAATGGTCAGAGATTATGCATTGCATTTGCTGCTGCATTAAAGATTGGCGAAAAATGTAGACAGAATGAAAACATAACGCCTTACAAACATCATCTTCTTCTTCTTCTTCTTCCCAGCTTTTCCCTATTCGGGGTCGCCGTTGTGAATGAGTCTTCTCCACGCATTCCTGTTGTTGACCATCTCTTCATTTATGTCTTCCCTTCCCACATGATCTTCACCGACTCTTCTTTTCAGGTGTCCATACCATCGCAATCTTGCGAGGCTTCCGCTACTTTTACTGTTCCTCTGATATTATTATTTCTAATTTTATCTCTTCTTGTTATTCCCACCATTCATCTCCACCACACCCATTTTCTTCTCTTCGGTCTTCTTTAGAGAAGCTGCTTCCAGTCCATAGATTAGAGCGGGTCTGACCAAACGCCTTACAAACATATTAAACTTTATTTACTAATCCTGTTGCTACCTCAACAGAGATTCCGCTGTTTTTAGCTTAATCTTATGCAAAATATTGTATTTCAATATTTTTTACTTAAATTTCAGTGTTTTCAATTTCAGTTTTTTAAAAACTCTGACAAAACTACGAGTCTGTGACTGAATTTCAGGAGACTCCAGGTTAAATCCGAGGTGGTGGCAACCTTACCTGCCTGCACATGTAATAATGATTAGTAACCAAAGTGCAAACTTTAGGCCTACAACTATTTATAACGGCATATATATATATACAATGTGAAGCAAACTGCATGACAGCTATGGATGCATGTAAATGATCAAACATCATTATGAAGTCAGTTTGTGAGGACAAATCATTGACAATTTTATTTCTGACTTAAGAACACAACAATAACAATAAAAATGAGAATTCTAACATTTACAAAATTTACCAAAAAAAAGTTTTTGCATACAGTGTGGCAAATTACAAAATAGCCTACGCTTCTAAATTATTTCGTTCTAATTATTTTTTTCTAATCAAGAATAGTAGGAACATGTAGGAGTTTACGGTAATAAAGTAGAAATATTCAAATGCGTACATAAAAAACAGAGAGTTGAACACAAAGCAAAGCTTATACCAAGAGTTCACAAAGACGGCAAACATTCAATAAATCGACTAACTTCCTTAATTTAAAAGCAATCCTGTGTTAAATTGTAACAACAAACAACGATATCCAGGATGCTTCAGTGTATTTTCAAGTAATATTTTTCACTTTTTGATGAAATCAGGCGTCATATCCTCCTTATTTTTCAAATACCATAATCGAAACATAACAACATTAACTTTCACAAGGCTAAGTAATTCAATATTTTATATCTAGGTATTTCAGTCCTTAGTTAATTTAAATCCGACTGCAAGCACATTTGCTTTTCGAGACACACGTGCTTAAAATGTAGGTTCAGCTAACTAATAAATGATTGTGATAAAACTCGCCAACAGGTGGCAGCACCAAGCAGTTAAATATGAGATAACAAAATTAGCGTAACGCTATTAAAAAGCTCTCAAAAGACGTGCAGTCAGACGCATCACGCGACATCACTATGTACAAAAAGTCTCTGTGCTATGGACTGAGGGAGGAAGGGAGGGGAGAGAGAGAGAGAGAGAGAGAGAGAGAGAGAGAGAGAGAGAAGAGTAGAGAAAAAGAGAAACAAAAGAGGTGAAAGCACAAGTGAAGAGAAACGGACTGGAGAAAGAGAGAGAGAGAGAGAGAGAGTGGTGGAGAGTAGAAAGGCGAGAAGGAGGGAGGTATAGCAAGAAGAGAGAATGGGGGAGATTGAGACTGATGAACTAAATGCATTTACACGCTGAAACTGTTTACTTGAGCCTATCTTGGCAAACTAAAATTGAATAAATTTAGCGCACCGTCCATTCCTATGATAGACGTAAACGTTATCAGTTAAATCTCTTATCCAGTCATAAGCGGTGCTCACATTTGTATATACGGCATACAAATAATTACCTAATTAATAGCTAATTAAGGCGGGCAAAACCATGACTGCAGTTGCTCAAACCATATAGCCGAACTTTTGTTACAAATAAATGAAAATCAAAGCGTTAGTTTTCGTTAGGTGTAAAATGTTTACCCCAGAGAGTGTTGATATCTTGATTATCAATGCAATGTTTGGCAGTGAGAATATGGCAGCTGTCTATGAGAGAACCACCACAGTTGAATCCACCTTTAGTTAGTGAGAAAAGTTGAGCATGCCATGGTCGCTCTTGTCTGCTGAAGCCAGTCCCTGTTGCAAAAACCAGTCATGTTTCAAATTTTCCAGTTTTTACACTACGTGCTTACATATTATCACTAAAAAGAGCAATATTTATTAATTAAATTTTAGCGCTTAAACACAGGTTTATCGACTGAAATTTTACCAACTGATCTTTGTGTCTTACTTTACAGTGTTTTTATAATTTGTCTGATTTAGTACTTGTGCCTAATTTTGTTTAGTTTTTGTTTTTATTAAAATTAATTTTGAAATAACTTTAACCTGTTAAATTTAGTTTTATCTAACTTTTGCTTTCAGTCGGCATCTAATTTTACAAAGTCTTTTGTGATTTATCAGTTTTAGTCTGTTTTTAGCTTTTGTTTAAAGGTATTCTGTTCTAAAATGGGCCGTTATGGAAATATTGTGAAGACAATTTAATGTGCTGAATGTAAAACTAAATTTCATTCTATACTAATGCTTTCTTATTTTTAACATGTTTCTTACTGGGAGAGACACTTTCTCTGTCACATCGAGACATTTAAAATTAAACAAACTGTTACGTCTTGCAGAGTGTTTGCTTTGCTTCTTTCTCATTACTATTCCATCTTCAATCAGCTTTTAATCAATCAATCATGTAATAAGTTAGTGAGCCAATCTACCAATTAACCAACTGACTAAGCAGCTGACCGACCAGCTAACCGACCGATCGATCATCCAATGAACAAGTCAACAACAGAACCAACCAGCTAGTCACTCAACAAAAGACACCAACAGACATGCTGCAAAAGGACACGAAGTTTCGTTCACTATTCACTCTACTGCAGATTTACTTCATCTTGATAAAGTAGTCCTGGCGTATAAAATCTCTGTAACTGCTGCAAAAGGACACGAAGTTTTGTTCACTATTCACTCTGGTTTACGGTAAAGGCAGGTTTACTTTATCTTGATGCAGCATTTACTTTATCTTTACTTACTTTTGCAGCGTTTACAATACCTAAAGTGTTTCCGCATAAAAAAACTTTTGTGGAATACAGGTTAAAAAAACGCCCGACTGTTGTGCGCGCATTGCACGGTGCTGCCATCTGGCAAAGAAAATAATACGAAAACATTTACACTGCCTTTAAGAAATTATTATTGTCAGCTTTGTACATTATATTTTTTGCATGCGTGAAACATATTGTTCTTGTATCTTATTAGGTTTTTTAGTATTTTTTTTACCTGTTTTTGTTTCACGGGTTGAATTGCCGAATTATCAACTATCACTCCGAAAATAGGTCCCAAGCTAGATCTTGAAAACTTATCAAAAGCGCACGAATACCGCGATAACCGGGGTCCACAGTTCAAATCTTTGACCAGCATTATTTACCTGTGTAAAAGACCCAAGTTGTTGCACAGTTTATAGTAGGTTTATCATTGCATGCTACTGTACAAATTGTTGATAGTGTCATGTGTGGGTAGAGTTCTACTGTGGTTTCTAAACTCTGTTGTTTTGTTGTGATATTAACAGGAGAATTCTTGATAAATTATTAGTAAGCCAGAAAAGTAAAAGGCTTGTGATGCTTGTATTAGTAACAGCTAAAGGAAGCAAGTTGCAGAATTACATTGCATTTGCTTGGATTGGATTAGACTAGGTTAGTTAAAACAACAAAACTTTATCAAAACTTTATCAATAAACTTTTACATCAAAAAGTTAAAATCATGTCAAACGTTTCGACACGCTGCTGCTGTCATCATCGGTGGTAAATTTGCAAACATACAACCAGTTTACATACGCAGAGCCTATTGTGCACTAATTAAGTAGTTAACAGAAGCCAAATTCGTAATGATTAAGCAGACCTGTAGAAAAGAAATTGATACAGTAACTTAAACACTGATTATGTATTTACAAAACCCAAATTTGTAATGATTAAGCAGACCTGTAGAAAAGAAATTGATGCAGTAACAAATAGCGAAGTGTTTGAAAATAAAGTTAAAGGAATTGAACTGCTTTGTACATTAAGAGAAGGCTTATTAGGGAACATAAATAAATTTTCTTTTATTAATAAGTCCCAGTTATTTGTAGTTCTGGTCACAATGCTGAAATTATTAAGATCAGCTTTGTGGCAGGAGGCACAAATAAGGTCATTAATGCTGAGTTAAGGAGAATTTTTTATTTTCTTGCCTGTTCTAGACGAAATATCCAAATCTCCACAAATTCTTACTTTAAAGTGTTTGGATGTTTTGACATGGTAAGCAGCATTGCAGCTGCTACAATGAAATCTATAAATAATACCAGATTGTAATAATGTGGGTATTTTGTTTTTAAATGGGGAAAAGGGGCCTACATTATTAGGCCTACCAGATTTTAACACAATACGTAGCTAAATATAGTTGGGGGGGGGGGGGTACAGTTGTTTCACAATATGACAGATTGTGTTTTTATTATCACTGATACATAAACTTTGGCATTTTAGGATTAAAAACGGATTAGAATCAGCAGGATGACTAATGAGGAGCCAGCAATATGCAAGTTCATGGGCGCGTCTTTCCCAAATCCAGATGTCATAAATGCAGAGGTTGGTTCGACGTTATTCGAGAAGCCAGAGTTTGTCTATAACTTTGACTGCAGGGATGACGACATATTCGTCGTCGCTTACCCAAAATGTGGTATGTATGTCTGTATAGGTCGCACTGTGAAGAAATGGTCTGAAATGTGCTAAGCAATAAGCGCTTTCACAATTCCAGCGATTGATGATGATCATGGAAAGGTCAAAGGTTAACTGTACCAGGAAACTCATTTGTGTACACTTGACAACGCCTCGCAGCCCATGCTATTTTAATATTAACAGTTTTAACAGCTAACTAGAACCTTACCTAGTTCATTTTTTCTTGTTCCAAAGCAAAATTCTGCTAGTAATTCACTCTGCGTACAGACAAATGCAAAACTGAGTAAAGTCCACGTAAAACATCTGAAGTTATTGAAATGATGCGTCAGACGGCTTTGCTTTAATCACATGTTCAGTAGCGGTTGTATTTAAGACGCATTGCTGTGGTACACTTAGCCTTTCGTAAGCTAACATTATCTGTAAACCAGGCAAAATTGGTAGGCCGCATAGGCACGCTATTAACTATTGTAGCTAAAATCGCAGTACATATATCTATATATAATAGGTAATATATACATACATATACACGTGTACATATACATATATATGTACTACGATTTTAGCTAATTTATATATATTGTGTATATATGTATATATATATATATATATATATATATACATATATACACAATATATATAAATTAGCTAAAATCGTAGTACATATATATGTATATGTACACGTGTATAGATATGTGTACTACGATTTTAGCTAATTTATACGATTTTACATACACACACGGGCGCATGCGCGCGCGCGCGCACACACACACACACACACACACACACACACACACAAAAACACACACACACACACACACACACACACACACACACACACACACACACACACACACACACACACACACACACACACACACACACACACACACACACGTATAAATCATTATAAATAAAGCACAACTTTATGTCATTAATTAATTAAAAAGGCTTCTTTGTAAAGATTATAAAGATTAATTTTAAGAAAATATTTTAACTTTATGACATTAAACGTTTTCCGTACATAAACTGGTAAATCGTTCCCTAATTTCGGTTACGTGTTAGATATTTTATATTAGGTATTATTACTATTATTATATAATGTATCCATGTATACAAATATATATATATTATTGACCGAAACACATTTATAGGAAAGTTTCGCAGGTTATGCATTGAGTATCGAAAAATGTTTGTTTACGTTTAGGAATCACGTGGACACGTGAAATTGTCTGGCTCATCACACACGATCCTGACGTATTGAAAACAGATCAGAGAATTCTTGAAGTTAGAGCACCGGAGATAGGAGTTAGGTTAGTCTATGAATTATACAACAACACGGATCAAACATCATGTAAAAGCATTCAGAGTACTCCATGTTGAGCCTTTTCACAGTTTCGATGTGCGCATGCGCAGTTGCTGTAGCTCAAATGTTAAGTGTACCACAGCAAAGTGTCTTAACTGCAATCGTCACGTGACATGTGGGTAAAGCAAAGTTGTCTGTCGCATCAATTCAGTAATGTCAGTTGACTTTACGTGGATTATCAAATAGTCTGTGCATAGAGTGATTTACTAGCAAGATTTACTAGAAAAAAGTTCTAGCTAGCTGTTAAAACTGTTACTATTACTATAAACAAATGCATTGTCTGGTGCGCTTGACCTTTGACCTTTTACACGATCATCATCAATCGCTGGAACTGTGAAATGGCTTATTGCACCAAGATGACAACTGCAGGTTTTTCGTATATACTTGCTAATCTGAGAACACAATGGCATAGAAATTCTTAACATATGAATACGTTATTAATGAAATTTATAGGGCAGCCAGTTTTTACTGTACGGGGGTCTTGAGGTCCTCCAACAGCTTTCAATCTTGGCTGCATGGCCAAAAAAACAAGTTATGATGGTGGGTTTCGAATTCAGGACTCTTTGACACGTCGTGCCGTTGTTTCACGAGTTTTCCTGTCAAAATAAGTTACAAAATTAGTTATAAAATAAGTTATCAGGGGAGCAAGTTATTAGTTATAAAATAAGTTATCAGGGGAGCAAGTTATTAGTTATAAAATAAGTTATCAGGGGAGCAAGTTATTAGTTATAAAATAAGTTATCAGGGGAGCAAGTTATTAGTTATAAAATATGTTATCAGGGGAGCAAGTTATTAGTTATAAAATAAGTTATCAGGGGAGCAAGTTATTAGTTATAAAATAAGTTATCAGAGGAGCAAGTTATTAGTTATAAAATTCTACTCATCAAGAAGTTCGAGTTTGGCAAGATCAAATCAGGATTCTATCCAGCATCAGTGGCGTAGCTAGCAGGGGAGCAAGGGGAGCAACCCCAGAGCAAATTTTTAAAATTTGGTGCCTCTTTAACAGCGCCAAAACTCCTTCGTTTGTTTGCCTTTTAGGTTCAAATTTAAAATTTTTTAAAACAAACTGAAAATTTAATAACACACACACGTTTTGTTATGTTTTGAGATTTGCGAGTTTACTGTGAAACTTTTTGTTGCGTTTTAATTTAAAATCCAAAATAACATTTATTACTTTCTTTAAAATTTTATCTTTCTGGTGTTTTGATGTTAAAAACAAAATTAAAATGTATAATCATTGCTTTAAAAATTGTTTGGTTTTTGTCACTGCGTCTTTTTTATGTGCTTGCTCCCCCTGACTTTAGAACCTGGCTACGCCCCTGCTCAGTAACGACAGTTGTGGCTCATTATCAAGGATAACCCACAAATAGGAAATTCTGGCATGACAGAAGTCTTAGCCATGTTTGCAGGCGTTACAGTTTTACTATTTCCTCTCCGGTCGAGCGAAAAGCTTTTCAAGGTGATCAACCATCAATTTACTGATCAAGCTGGACATTGCTAAATTTCGTCACTGAGTGGATATCGTGACCACTTAAATATAAGCGAAACATCAACCTCCCTAAAAGAAGACAGGATAATTTTTCATATAAAAAGTATACATTTTAACCCAATTAATACCGCAAAAGCGTTTCTGGTAATTAAATAATAGATTAAAATCTTAATTAAAGGCGGGCGAGACCAACCATTTATGACATCACAAATTGACACAATTTTCAACTGCAAAAATATTCCATGAGCGTGTTGCACGTGTTTGTGAAAGTGAAAATTGAAGTACAGTGCTGCTGTAAGAGATTCAGTGTGTTGTACTAAAACTAGGCAAGTTTTAAGATAAAAATTCAAATTTCAGATTTACCGCTGTGTTCACGCATGAGCTGTCGAGCGTGTGCAGTTCATCACAAACTAACACATCTGAACTGAGAAGTGCATCACCTATTTCTTATGCAATGCTTTTCTGAAATGCAGGCGCTAGTGCCCATCTAACTAGCGAATGGGAAAATGCATGTAACAGCGAAGAACTAGTGGCGCGAACGTGAAATTGTGTTTGTGTGGTAATAATTCTTTCACGTAAGTCATTTTTGAAAAAAAACAGTTTGTTTCTTTTCAATATTTTAAAGAGTAGATTGTTTTGACTTGCAGTTTAATATTGGGTCCGATTTAATTTTTTCTGGCCAAAGTTATTTATTCACTGTTTGATGTTCTTGCATCTCCTAATCTAATTATTTGACGAATTTAAGGGAATGAATTTATTTCAGATGGCCTGGAGAAGTGTACACTCCACTGACCAGCATGACGTCACCTCGTGTGTTCAAAACACATTTTCCATGGCAGTGTTTCCCTTGGCAAGCGAAAGAGAAGAAGTGCAAAGTATTGGCTTAGTTTATTAAACGTATCGACTGTCACAGCCACTTTCAATAGTATAAATCAAGCCAGAAAGGAATAATTAGTACGTTAGTATTACTAATATATAAAGGCAGAAAATGTCATTACAATTCAATTGATTAGAATTTAAATTGTCAAAATAAATGTGTGTTCCCACTTGTAGTAAATTGTGCAAAATATTGAAGTTGTGTTTTATACTTATAATGCTTACTGTTGTGGTTCTTCATTGTGTATATGTTGTCTAATTGATTACTATGTGTGAAAGTCATGTTTAAAGTTGTAGATCACTCACTTTGTAGAACAAGAATGAAAACTCTACTACATATTTGCACAAAAAAGTGTTTGTAAACTACATACACATGAGTAGCATGACTGCTGCACTGAACACTGAGAATGAGAGTGTCCTGCACTGAACACTGAGAGTGAAAGTGTCCTGCACTGAACACTGAGAGTTAGAGAGTCCTGCACTGAACACTGAGAGTTAGAGTGTCCTGCACTGAACACTGTGAGTGAGAGTGTCCTGCACTGAACACTGAGAGTTAGAGAGTCCTGCACTGAACACTGAGAGTTAGAGTGTCCTGCACTGAACACTGAGAGTTAGAGAGTCCTGCACTGCTGAGATGAGTGTCTGCACTGAGATGAGAGTGTCTACTGAACACTGAGAGAGAGTGTCCTGCACTGAACACTGAGAGTGAGAGATCCTGCAGACACTGAGAATGAGAGTGTCCTGCACTGAACACTGAGAGTGAGAGTGTCCTGCACTGAACACTGAATGAGTGTCTGCTGACACTGAGAGTACGAGACGAGAGTCCGCACTGAACCTGACACTGAAAAGAATAGAGTGTCCTGCACTGAACACTGAGAATGAGAGTGTCCTGCACTGAACACTGAGAGTTAGAGTGTCCTGCACTGAACACTGAGAGTGAGAGTGTCCTGCACTGAACACTGAGAGTTAGAGTGTCCTGCACTGAACACTGAGAGTGAGAGTGTCCTGCACTGAACACTGAGAGTTAGAGAGTCCTGCACTGAACACTGAGAATGAGAGTGTCCTGCACTGAACACTGAGAGTGAGAGTGTCCTGCACTGAACACTGAGAGTTAGACAGTGACTAGAAAGTAAAACCAGTCAGCATATATAGGTATAGGTGACTATGCAGACTTGTACAGGCTTAACAACAACCATTACTTTAAATTAGGGACAGAACCAGTGAATATGCATTTACTGGACCGTACAATTATACTGGGGGTAAGTAGTTGGTAGAGTAAAAGGATTAGTTCATAGATGGCAGCACCTAAAAATGTACAATTACAACTTCCACACTATGTTTTGATCTTCTACGAATCTCAAGTTAAGGTGATTTTTTTACAGTTCTCTTTAATTTCTTCTGTTACATCTATATTAATTTGCACAATTTAAATTGCATTTGATTTGCAATGCTATTTTGTGCATTTATATCTTAGTATCATCAACGTACTAATTATTCCTTTTTTGGCTTGATTTATACTATTGAAAATGGCCATGATAGTTGAACGATCATCTCAATAAGCAAGTTGATTCTTATGGCTTAGCTTTTTCAAGTATTGGCTTATTTTTGGCATATTGATGTTGAATAACATTTTTCAGCTTTGATTCTTTTTTCTGCTGTTTTTTCCTTTAATTTACAAACTTTTTTTTAAAATATTTTTAGTCTTTATCATCCAAGCGCCTTTTTGTAAAATGACCAAGTAATGTTCAATATCAAAACCTTTATTGATAAAATTAAGCAGCATGGTTCACCTAGCCATAGACATCTGTGCAGTTAAAGGAAAAGTCAACACTTCTAGGAGGTTGGGGCTTATTTCAATGTTCGCGAAAAATGTTAGAAGGATTTAGTAATAAAACTGCAATAAGCGCCTCGTGTAATTAGCAAAATCAGTTTAAAGTCGCGATCACTCCGTGTTTGGGCGTTCCCATTTTCATTTTCAATTCCCCATTCTTCTTCCAATGACGTCATTCGTCTTGAAGAAAAGTAGCGCACTGTCAATCTTCATCAAAAGTATAAAACGTTTTTGTAACGGCTGATTTTGTAACATTTTTGCGTGAACATTAGGTAACCTGCAGAATTAGTTTAAACAGCGCCCTTACGGAAAACCACGACGCGCTTACGAAACGTCACGAAGTCTCCCATTTACGTAATGAGTTTCAAGTGAATGGCAGTAAGAACCACACCCGAAAATTTTAAATTATGCTTTATAGATAGCTTTTTGCAAATTTCTTTATTATATTTTTCGAAATTTAAGTGACAACAGTAAAAAAACCATCATACCGAATGAGCTGTTCTTTCTTTAAAAAGACTGGCGCTTTCACTTAGTGATGGGCGACTAACAGCCTAATCGAATGAATCGATATTACAACCATGTGTTAATGTATAAATCGATTTATTTGACGATTGAACAGTAATTCAATTAATCGAGATTACTGGAGAGCAAAATTCATGTGTTACACACTGACTAAGAGGAAGTATGTTAGCACAAATAAATCGAATCTTAGCGGTTCTTCTTCATTTTTCTCATCTTCCACGATGCACACAATTGTGAGCCACTATATACGGTTAGATAGAGAATTTGTCTGGCTTCAAACCGTGTATGACACGAAAAAATTATGTTTGATGCGGCACTAATAATGGCGGTTTGGAATTCGATCGAAGCAGCATTGAAAATCTGAATGCTTTCTTCAAATTTTGTTGTGGCATTTTTTGCATGTAAACTTGCTGACCAACAAATTATACGCGGTTAGATAGAGAATTTTTCTGGCTTTCAAACTGTGTATGACACGAATACATTCCGTTTGATGCTGCACTAATAATGGCGGTTTAGTTTTCCGTGCAAGCATAACATCAAAACAAACTGTGGTCTCAAAATTCGTTGACACGTGACGCGTGTAGTGATACAGTCATAGAGTAGTTAACGAAAAAGTAAGTATGTGTCTATAAAAATAGTTCCCATGTACGAAAATGGCAGACGGCCACGATGAAACTGTGAAGAGGTTATATTTCACTGGAATCATCGAAACATGTGGCTAAAACACTAAAAATTGTTGCAAAGGCTTAATCGTGATATCGAATTTCAAGGACGAGATTATAATTTAATTACAAAATTTCAAAATCGCCCATTATTACTTTCACTTCCGCACATAATTTCCATTATGATATTTTCTTGAGTAATAACATTAGATTTTTTACTACAATGTAAAATTCGCTATAAATTAAAATAGAATCTGTAGAAGCGATTTCACAGCCTACAATATAGCTTAATGTAATTTGATTTTAAAAATTGAGAAACGTTTTAAAGTTTTCTGTTTAAATTACAGATAATTTACTGCAGTAGGAATATCAAAGACGCGGCAGTGTCATCTTTTCACATGTGGCGCAAGATGGCGCTGAATATTCGCGCCATGAAACCTGCAGACGTGAATGAACAGTTACGAATGTTTACAAATCCAGAAAGTAAGATTATTGTGATTTCTTTTCCATTTGATGACAAACTTTTTTCGTTTACTTTTTACAGACGATTTAAAGAAAAAAATCTTGCTCTTTAAAAATTGTAATCACATTTTCTTGACAGTGACTTGGAGCGACTATTTTAGTCACAACATTGGATACTGGGAGCAAAGAAATAATGGTCATTTGCTGTTTCTTTTCTACGAAGATATGGTCAAGGTCTGTGAAATTTCTTATAAAATTATTCTACTAATATAGGCTGCAGTTTTTTAAAACAAGGTTTGACAGGCGAGACAATATTTCAGCTCCCATAGTAAAGCTGAAATGTTCTGGCAAATCTGTTCATTTATCACAGTACAGCACGTTATATTAGTAAAAATGATAGTGTTGGTCGAAAGAACCTATTTTACTTATATATAGGATGCCAACGCCTGAAAATTCCTGCAACGCTTGAGTAACAGTCAAAAAATCGAAAACGAACAACATTTTCTACGACGTTGTAAAAAATATAGTAGTATAAAAGAGATTTTGTTTAATGAAATTTGCGTTTGGAGACCTACTTTTATATTACTTACCAATGAGGATAAATTCAAACTCTTATTGAGTAGTGATGATTATGAGATGATTATGATGTTAGCAGCAAAGTTTATTACGAAATGTTTTTGTAAAAGAAACTCATGAAACAACAGTAATTTTTGTTCATAAAGTAGCAAGTTTTTTAAATGTATTGTTTTTTTTACAAAATTGCCATAAAATAGCCATGTAGGCATACCGGACACCAGCTACTGTTTAGTGGCACTTAAAGGAAGATTTTCAAGTCTGACAAAAAGTATACATTTTAACACAATTAATACTGGAAAAGCGTTTCTGATAATTAAATAGTAGATTAAAATCTTAATTAACAAACTAATATAATTTTCAACAGCACAAACATTCCACGAGCGTGTTGCATGTGTTTGTGAAAGCGAAAATTGATGTACAGTGTCACTGTAAGAGATATTCAGTGTGTTGTACTAAAATTAGGCAAATTTTAACATAAACATTGAAATTTTAAATTTACCGCTGCGCCACGCATGAGCTGTCGAACGCTTGTAGCTCGTCACAAACTGACACATCTGAACTGAGAAGTACAGCACCTCTTTTTTGTGCAACGCGTTTTCGAAATGCAGGCGCTAGTGCCCGTCTAACTAGTGAATGGCGAAATGCATGTAACAGCGAAGAACTAGTGGCGCGAACGTGAAATTCTGTTTGTGTGTTAATCACAGTTTCACGCAAGTCATTCTTGAAAAATAGTATTTTACCTTTCAATATTTTAAAGAATAGATTGTTTTGACCTACAATTTAAGATTGGGTCCGATTTTGCTTTAATATTTTATAAATATCTCTCCCCGTTATATGTCTCCTAATCAGCAGTTCGTGTTTTTAAATGCATCACAAGATGTAGAAGTTATTAAAATCAATGCTAGATTGGTCCACAAAATATTTGAAGATAGGCCCAAATGAGATAACTAAGTGCAAGCTTGATTAACTGACTAACTGTAATACATATGCAATATTAGTTTTATAACATATATGTGTATGTTGCTCTGTTGTACGTGTTTTCTGTGCTTGTACCATTATACCACTTATATGTGGTTCTTTGTTCAGATCTATAATGTTTTTAGGGGTCGTTTTTCTTTGTCTTTGTAATTTCTTTCCTTAATGGTTCAATAAATAAATAAATTTTGTAATTTAGGCCCTAAGTACCAAATTCCAGTCACGTGCTCTTAAATGCTCCACCGTTTTTTTAACGTTAACAATGACTTCTTTTTCTAAAGGATCGTGAAAGCTCAATAAAGAAGATCGCTGATTTCCTGGAATATGAACTCAAAGATGAGCAACTGACGAAAATCCTAGCAGCAACAAGTTTTGGTAAAATGAAGTCTGATCAGTCTGTCAACTGGGAATTTTTGAAGAAGATTGGTGCGCAGACTCCAGATGCTGATCCATTTATTAGAAAAGGTTTGGAACTTTCAGCGTATTCACACTAAATCCGTTCATTCTGTGCACTGTTCACACTGAACATTGTCTCTTTCCAGTGTGTTGTTCACTTTAAATACAGCGATAGAAAAAGTGCAGGAATTTTCAGCGTATTCACACTGAATACGTTCATTCTGTGCACTGTTCACACTGAACATTGTCACTTTTTCAGTATGCTGTTCACTTTGAATACAACGATTTATCAGTAAAACAATATTTGTGGTGAGGTTTGGGTTTATTATCCATAAGGATGATAGTCACAACCAAACAGATGTCATTCACACTAAAATCTGCCACCCAAACAGTCCCTAATTATGCATAATTCGTGTTATTACCATAACACAAGCAATGCGACAGTATTCCAAGCAGTGCAGTATTCAAGACAAGCACAGTTACTCAAACAGTGTATTATTCATAATAATCACAGTTACTCCTACAGCAGTCTACATTATTCACAATTACTCAAGAAGTGCACTATTCGTAATAATCACAGTTACTCAGTAGTCTGTGTTACTCAAAAGCATCACAATTACTCAAGCAGTTCATTATTCATAATAATCACAATTACTCAAACAGTGCATTATTCAGAATAATCACAATTACTCTCGCAGCAGTTTATGTTACTCAAAACCGTCACAATTACTCAAGCAGTGCATTATTCAGAATAATCACAATTACTCTTGCAGCAGTTAATGTTACCCAAAACCGTCACAATTACTAAAGCAGTGCATTATTCATGATAATCACAGTTACTCAGCAGTCTATATTACTCAAAACCGTCACAATTACTCAATTACAGGAGCAACACAGTCTTGGAAAAAGTTATTATTTTAAAAGTGTAGACGAAACGAATATCCATGAATTATGTCTTTCCGTTGTCTACTTTAATCGCGCCATCTTGCGGCAGGGAGTGAGACATAACAGTGAATAATGAGGTTTTTAAGGTTGCTGCCAGATTTGGTTTTTGTAAATTTGTGACGTCATTTATTATTTGTTTTGTTTTTCATTTGCATAACATTTTCACAGGGACAGTTGGAGATTGGAAGAACCATTTCAATGAGTCAATGAACACTTACGCAGATGACCTCTGTCGGGAGAAATTAGAAACTATTGGACTAAGACATACATATGAGTTGTGATGTTTATGCTGTCGTGTGGTGGTTGTTATTGTAATAATTTTGTAACGTGAATCGAATAATTTCAGACAATTGTAATTGTAGACCTACTCTACATCGTACAGTTTCAATACACGTTCTGAAATAATGCATGGTTAATAGTACATTTTCAACGTACTATTGAAAGGTCTTGTACAGTGTACTTTATGAAGTTTAAGTTTTACGCAAAGAAACAGAAGGAAAATGCTTTAACTAGGATTCTCTGAAACTTTTTTAAAAACATTTTCTTGGTAGCTTATACAAGACGAAAATCTGAAATAGGAACTAATTAGATGGCGCCTGTAAAATTCAGTCTTAGTTACGCCAGGTTTTGCATTTGGTTGCCACGTGTCACATGTTAAGGTGTAGCATTGTTTACAAATTCAGCGTCACAGAATCGACGCGGTATCCAAGCAAGCCGTTGCTAACCCACTTAGCATTGTTTACTAACTCAGCGTCACAGAATCGACGCGGTATCCAAGCAAGCCGTTGCTAACCCACTTAGCATTGTTTACTAAATCAGCGTCACAGAATCGACGCGGTATCCAAGCAAGCCGTTGCTAACCCACTTAGCATTGTTTACTAACTCAGCGTCACAGAATCGACGCGGTATCCAAGCAAGCCGTTGCTAACACATTTAGCATTGTTTACTAACTCAGCGTCACAGAATCGACGCGGTATCCAAGCACGCCGTTGCTAACACATTTAGCATTGTTTACTAACTCAGCGTCACAGAATCGACGCGGTATCCAAGCAAGCCGTTGCTAACACATTTAGCATTGTTTACTAACTCAGCGTCACAGACTCGACGCGGTATCCAAGCAAGCCGTTGCTAACACATTTAGCATTGTTTACTAACTCAGCGTCACAGAATCGACGCGGTATCCAAGCAAACCGTTGCTAACCCACTTAGCATTGTTTCCAAATTCAGCGTCACAGAAACAACGCGGTATCCAAGGAAGCCGTTGCTAGGGCATTTTTGTTTGGCTAGCGATTTTTCGAAGTTTCACGAACAAAAGCAACTAAAATGTTTTGGGGGCAAAAATGCAATTTCGAAACTCAATTTTATTAGGAAGGAAGCCATGAAATTTAATAATATTAGTGTCAAACTTCAAGTTACGCTTGTCTCTTTTAATTAAAGGAAACTTGTGCTTACATTAAATTTGACATGTAAGCTATTTTCCAAAACGTGTGTGCTCTAACTTATTTCATTTTTACAACATGTTTCATTTTGTAATAAACTTTTAAACTGTCTAAATAATCATTAGAATCTTGTATAATTTTGGTACACTGTAGCATGATTTTTGTTCGTAGTTCTGTGTGATTAGAACCATGCTGGTGGAGAAATTTTCACTGATTAATCTAAAAAATATATTTCATCACCATCATCGTCGTTATCGTCATCATCGTCGTCATCGTCATCTTCTTCGTCATCATCATCAGCGTCATCATCATTATCAATATTTGGCACAACTGTGACTCAATACTATTCCATTAACTGTTTTGCACCCCCTCAAGTAAGAGCGCCCCGCATAGGTAATGATCAATGACAAAGTGGCGTTCATAATTGCTCACTGATCAGCAAATAGACATTATAACCAATTGCACTCCGCTACAGCGTATCAGAGGTGGGATAGCGGAAATCGTTTACATTTCCGGTAGATCTCTTCTTTTTTTTGGATTTTGAAAATCGGCTTCAACGAAATTATATTCGCTGTTGAACTAAATAGACGCTCGAAGGAAAAAACTTTATTTCAACCTGTCGGAATCAACATTTCTAATAAGGTAATAGTTTTTCTTTTTAAAGTGAATTTAAATTTAAGAATTATATTTAAGACATATAATTTTAATATTTATATATATATATAGAGAGAGAGAGAGAGAGAAAGCAAATGAGAGAGTGAGAGAAAAAAGAAAGAGAGGCAGAGAGAGAGAGAGAGAGACGACTAAGTGAACTGCCTTGTCTTAAATAATTTTAGTTTCTGGAGTTTCTCAAAAAATACATTTTGTTTTCTTGTGGATGGAGATTCACTAGAAAGATAGTTTCGTAACTAATCATAACCTAGCAAACAAAGTTTGATCATGATCTCAAGCTAATACTAAAGTATCAAAAAATTATACGTACTGATAGTAATATATCGTAATACGTTATTGAGAATTTGTTGTCATTGAGAAACGAATTTTAACTTAACGAATAAAAAGATTGGAAGTTTTGCACTTTCAAAGATTGCACTCTTGTGGTATTTCTGGTGATTAATATTTCATGTAAACATATTGAGCGACAGTCTGTTAATTGTTTCTAATTTTTGTCTAACTTGAGATAATTTTTTATCATTATTGTTTATAAACTATTATGTTGTACTTCTAAATATTTTAAAGTTATATTAAGTTATTAAATCATTTTAGCTTTGAAATAATTTGTGATAGTATTATACCGAATGTAATCAGGACAGGACTATGGAAAATATAAAATTAATCTAGGCCTGATTGAAAACGCAGGGTCTTTCATCTTTCGAGTTCTGTATGTATAAAAAGTTTAGACATACGTGCGTAAATAGAAAAAAAGAAATTATTTTTTATTTTCTCCAATTTTCCGGTTTTAGAATAACTCTCTGCTGTTGCGTTGTTGTGTTTATTAATAATAATTATTTGTAATTATCTGCGCCAATGACTACATGGCTACATTTTCAATAATTTCTATCACACATTAAAACTAGTAAGTTAAAATTTCAGGATTAAAAATAGTTTAGCAATTTAATTGCAAATCATCGAAATTTCTATCATACATTAAAACTAGTAAGTTAAAATTTCAGAATTAAAAATAGTATAGCAATTTAATTGCAAATCACCAAAATTTCTATCACACATTAAAACTAGTAAGTCAAAATTTCAGGATTAAAAATAGTATAGCAATTTAATTGCAAATCATCGAAATTTCTATCATACATTAAAACTAGTAAGTTAAAATTTCAGGATTAAAAATAGTATAGCAATTTAATTGCAAATCATCGAAATTTCTATCAAACATTAAAACTAGTAAGTTAAAATTTCAGGATTAAAAATAGTTTAGCAATTTAATTGCAAATCACCAAAATTTCTATCACACATTAAAACTAGTAAGTTAAAATTTCAGGATTAAAAATAGTTTAGCAATTTAATTGCAAATCATCGAAATTTCTATCATACATTAAAACTAGTAAGTTAAAATTTCAGAATTAAAAATAGTATAGCAATTTAATTGCAAATCATCGAAATTTCTATCATACATTAAAACTAGTAAGTTAAAATTTCAGGATTAAAAATAGTATAGCAATTTAATTGCAAATCATCGAAATTTCTATCACACATTAAAACTAGTAAGTCAAAATTTCAGGATTAAAAATAGTATAGCAATTTAATTGCAAATCATCGAAATTTCTATCATACATTAAAACTAGTAAGTTAAAATTTCAGGATTAAAAATAGTTTAGCAATTTAATTGCAAATCATCGAAATTTCTATCACACATTAAAACTAGTAAGTTAAAATTTCAGGATTAAAAATAGTTTAGCAATTTAATTGCAAATCATCGAAATTTCTATCATACATTAAAACTAGTAAGTTAACATTTCAGGATTAAAAATAGTTTAGCAATTTAATTGCAAATCATCGAAATTTCTATCATACATTAAAACTAGTAAGTTAAAATTTCAGGATTAAAAATAGTTTAGCAATTTAATTGCAAATCATCGAAATTTCTATCATACATTAAAACTAGTAAGTTAAAATTTCAGAATTAAAAATAGTATAGCAATTTAATTGCAAATCACCAAAATTTCTATCACACATTAAAACTAGTAAGTCAAAATTTCAGGATTAAAAATAGTATAGCAATTTAATTGCAAATCATCGAAATTTCTATCATACATTAAAACTAGTAAGTTAAAATTTCAGGATTAAAAATAGTATAGCAATTTAATTGCAAATCATCGAAATTTCTATCAAACATTAAAACTAGTAAGTTAAAATTTCAGGATTAAAAATAGTTTAGCAATTTAATTGCAAATCACCAAAATTTCTATCACACATTAAAACTAGTAAGTTAAAATTTCAGGATTAAAAATAGTTTAGCAATTTAATTGCAAATCATCGAAATTTCTATCATACATTAAAACTAGTAAGTTAAAATTTCAGAATTAAAAATAGTATAGCAATTTAATTGCAAATCATCGAAATTTCTATCATACATTAAAACTAGTAAGTTAAAATTTCAGGATTAAAAATAGTATAGCAATTTAATTGCAAATCATCGAAATTTCTATCACACATTAAAACTAGTAAGTCAAAATTTCAGGATTAAAAATAGTATAGCAATTTAATTGCAAATCATCGAAATTTCTATCATACATTAAAACTAGTAAGTTAAAATTTCAGGATTAAAAATAGTTTAGCAATTTAATTGCAAATCATCGAAATTTCTATCATACATTAAAACTAGTAAGTTAAAATTTCAGAATTAAAAATAGTATAGCAATTTAATTGCAAATCATCGAAATTTCTATCATACATTAAAACTAGTAAGTTAACATTTCAGGATTAAAAATAGTTTAGCAATTTAATTGCAAATCACCGAAATTTCTATCACACATTAAAACTAGTAAGTTAAAATTTCAGAATTAAAAATAGTATAGCAATTTAATTGCAAATCATCGAAATTTCTATCATACATTAAAACTAGTAAGTTAAAATTTCAGGATTAAAAATAGTTTAGCAATTTAATTGCAAATCATCGAAATTTCTATCACACATTAAAACTAGTAAGTTAAAATTTCAGGATTAAAAATAGTTTAGCAATTTAATTGCAAATCACCGAAATTTCTATCACACATTAAAACTAGTAAGTTAAAATTTCAGAATTAAAAATAGTTTAGCAATTTAATTGCAAATCACCGAAATTTCTATCACACATTAAAACTAGTAAGTTAAAATTTCAGGATTAAAAATAGTATAGCAATTTAATTGCAAATCACGGAAATTTCTATCATACATTAAAACTAGTAAGTTAAAATTTCAGGATTAAAAATAGTTTAGCAATTTAATTGCAAATCACCGAAATTTCTATCACACATTAAAACTAGTAAGTTAAAATTTCAGGATTAAAAATAGTTTAGCAATTTATTTGCAAATCATCGAAATTTCTATCAAACATTAAAACTAGTAAGTTAAAATTTCAGGATTAAAAATAGTTTAGCAATTTAATTGCAAATCACCGAAATTTCTATCATACATTAAAACTAGTAAGAAAAAATTTCAGGATTAAAAATAGTTTAGCAATTTAATTGCAAATCACCGAAATTTCTATCATACATTAAAACTAGTAAGTTAAAATTTCAGGATTAAAAATAGTATAGCAATTTAATTGCAAATCACCGAAATTTCTATCACACATTAAAACTAGTAAGTTAAAATTTCATGGATTTGTATTCAGCACTTGGTAAACATAGATCATTCCCTCTCTCCCTGCATAGTAATTAGGTAATACTTCCTTCTTGACAAGTTTCCATGCCTTCTCTTTTTCTAGTTTCTCCATTAACGGTTGTAGTCCTTTCAAAGAAGGGGATTCTTCTAGCACCTCAATTCGATTAGTGATCATAACTATACCACCTAGAAGCAAGCAAACTAAGTTACATTTAAACTCAAAATTCTCAAGCAATTTGCTGATATTACTTTTCATTACTATTAATGCAAAAACAGAAATTATGGCATTACTTTTCTCAGTTGTTAGACAATTGTTTAGGAGCTGGCTCGTGGAAAAGATAGGGTTTGATGAACCCTGGCTCGTGGAAAAGATAGGGTTTGATGAACCCTGGCTCGTTGAAAAGATAGGGTTTGATGAACCCTGGCTCGTGGAAAAGATAGGGTTTGATGAACCCTGGCTCGTGGAAAACATAGGGTTTGATGAACCCTGACATTTTTGACAGTTTCTTTCTGTTTGGTCCATGTGAAGTCTCTTGTTTTTGACATAGTAGTGTATAATATTAATATAATTTTTTCCTGTCTGCTCTATAAAACAGTAACGATAGTTATTACCTGGTTTTACCAGCCTCACTGTTTCCACTAGACATTCCGGCTCCAAATGACCTTGAGCAAAGGAACCAGCAATTGTAATGGCATCATACGTATCTAAACAAACGTTTGTCTTTTTCATTACAAATGTGAGTAAAGGAAAGCCGTGTTAAATAGCGATTTTGATTAAATTGACGATTAAATTATTGAATTAATAATTCAAGATTAAATGCTTGACGACGCAAGATTAAACTATCGTCGTGGATAGAAGCCTAGTTAGGTGAGGCATCACGTGACCAGCTGATGTTCGACCGGCTGACTCAGAAGTAAAGATTGATGATGTAATCCTTATGCGCAGAAGCTCACGGCGCATTAGGTAGTTAGACAAAAGTGTTTTGACGCCCGCACTTCGGAGGAGATTAGGAACTGACTTGAAGGCGGAGGGCTGGCATTACTATCCTCTTATATTTATCGTGTTGTGGTTGTTGTTTAATAAATGTGTAGTTTATTAAATAAAGTCTTGATAATTTGCCATGCCCATCGTGGCTAGCTCACACGCCACGCAATAAACAACAATAATCAGCAAGCAGCATTAACCACAAGAATAAATAGACCTTAACCAATTATTTTGCTATGCGCTAGTTTGACTGGCTGTGTTTGTATGTGTGTGTGTTTGTTCGCACAATCGGATAAGGCATAATCACTTATCAGGCATAGACTAGACAAGAGCAGGAAAGCACAAACCTGTTGATTTTGAATTCAAAATGTCTAAGGTGAAGTTCACAAGTTCCAAAAATGTCTATAAAATTAAAATCGAAGTTATAATCATCAAACTTGGCATAAGGACGGTCAAGGGATATTGATAGAGGTTTGGACAGGACCCGAAAGCTCATTGCTTTTTGGTTCAAAAAGTTAAAAGTCAGGGTTACAGTGACATGGGCGTGGTTCAGCACTTTGTTAGCATGTCCCTATCATGTAGTAAATATGCAGTCAGTAACGGAAAATGATATTGACGATATTGGAAAAAAGTATAGATTAGATTGGAGGTTTTTCCTTTTGAGCGCGTGTCGTGGTTTTCAGGGCACAGCAATAAGCCTTTTCACAGTTTCGTTGTGTGCATGTGCAGTTGCTGTAGGTCAAACAGGTCAAACATTCGACGTTTTTCCGTTTGAACACGCGTCGTGGTATTCAGTGCACAACAATAAGCCTTTTCAAGTTTCGTTGTGTGCATGTGCAGTTGCTGTAGGTCAAACATTCGATGTTTTTCCTTTTGAGCACATGTCGTGGTATTCAGTGCACAACAATAAGCCTTTTCACAGTTTCGTTGTGTGCATGTGCAGTTGTTGTCGGTCAAACATTAATTGCACTAGAGCAACCCGTCTTAGCTACAACCATCACATGATATGTGTGTAAAGCAAAGCCGTGTGCTGCATCAGAACAGTAATTTCAGTTATTTTACGTGGACTTTACTTATTTATGCATTAGTCTATGCATAGAGTGATTTATTAGCAGGACCTTGCTTGGGAACAAGAAAAAATGAACTAGGTAAAGATCTAGCTAGTTATGAAAACTGTATTACAATAGCTTGGGCTGCAAAGCATTGTGAAGTATAGCGTTGTCTGATACATCTAGCCTTTCACCTTTTCACGATCACCATCAATCGCTAGAACTTGGAAAAGACTTATTAGTACTAGATGAGTTTACACACTGCTCTCTGTGTATGTGTTACATTCTAATAAACTGAAATATTACTATGCATGAACTTTAGCATTCATTAGTTAGCTAGCTGTTTAACCTTTGACCTTTTCACGATCATCATCAATCATTGGAATTTATTGTTCTGAATGTTCTAATACTGTGAAGAGTGATTCTCATCAGAACTTAAACACTGATTTGAAACTGAATTATTGATAGTTCTGATTTGGTTTTGGTGTTCTTTGTGCTGTTTGTATGGATGGTCTCCAAAATTGCCCATCAATGAAAACACCAATGCGTCACGTGACTCCAAAACGGTTTATCTATTTTTTATGCCACTAATATCAAGCTTTTATTTCATGCTGCTATGAAATGATTTTACAATTAACTATCAACGTACCTGCGGGTATATCTTGCGGGTTCTTGGTAAAGAGCGTACAGAAATAATTGCAGTAAATTTCTGAATTCTTTGCTTCTTGCAACATTTCTTGGCAAGCGTCCAACGCGTCGATGTTCGTGAAACCCTTTGCATGTAACTGCAAACATAGAATAGAAAATAATTACGTTACTTGCAAAGGCCCCACAAAAAGTTTGCGTATAAATCCACTTATAATCAAAAATGCACGAACATTCTACCTAGTGTTTGTCTGTTTATCTAATGCAAAGCCAGCAGCTTTTACTGAATTAAAGCTATAAGGTTACAGACAGAGTATAATGGATGACGTCACAACAATGGCTTTGCGTCAGCAGTTTTCTAAGCAAAAATTGCCAAAAATAGAACATCTAATTAACTCGTCGGTACTCCTCTCGGTGGACCTGTCCTAAAATATAGCCCACATCATCGTGTAGCCCCGTTCTTCCTATTTCTAAAGAGCTATATATCTCCTTCCGAGAGTCCCACCAGGCGCCGCTAGAACGTATTCCGCATGCTGTTTGGTCAAAATATATGGAATATTTCCTAGCAAAGGCCCCGCAAAAAATTTTGCGTATAAATACACTTTTAATCAATAATACACGAACATCCTACATAATATGAAATATTATCTATGGAATATTTTACAGTTAACAACATAATTAAATTCATCTTTTCCAAACAATAACAACTTTAACAGATCCTTATTTCCTAAGGCAGCTATATTAAGGTTTTCAGTCAGAAGTATTTCATTTAATTTATCAAACGAAACAACCCTAGTTTGTTGATACAATGGGCAGTGCAACAAAAAGTGTTCAACAGACTCAAATTGAAATCCACAGTTACAATTCGGCAATACTGAATGACCAGATCTTAATATCATTACTTTTGCCCACCTTATAATTCATTAGTTTATATAGTTAATATGATTAAATAGTTATAACTGATACTATCTTAACATTCTGAATTTAGTTGTAAACAAAATCTCTTGTTTGTTGCATGTTATCATTTCCATCATTAGACACTCTATTGACATCACCTCTCCATTTGACCAAATACATAAATTCAAGTTTCAGTTTAAGCTTTGGCAATATTTTTTCTTGTTTACATTGTTACTGTCCTGATTATCGCAGATCTGCTTAAAGCTTAAGATATCTTTTGCAAATTTAACCCAAGTATACAAATACGCTTATTATACATTTTGGCACAATCTGGAATCCAGCACTCAGTGCCTACTTAATGCAGATAGCTGTGGTGTCTCGTTGACAAGACAAGTTCTATAAGCTGAGGCACTGGACTGGCAGGGGCGTCCGGGCATCAGTTCGATGTGAACCATCCTTCCTCGGCGAGACAAACGGTTCCAATCAACATGATGAATTAACCACCCAGTGCGAATGTTGAGTTCTGTAGTCACCCGTTCATTCATTGACCGGCTTCAGCATTGCTTAACTTTGGCCACATGCTCTTGCTGCAACCACTTAGCTATTTCTTGAGTGGAAGCCCAATATTTTCCCTTCCCACACCTAGATATCCAGTTAGCGAGATATTTTCATCAATAACCTAAACGCCATCTGCCAGCAGAAAAAAACAACAGCATAGAGAGGTAAGCCTAAAAACCAGCAACATCAATTTATGCTAAAACTTGCAAAGCAGCTTACAATAAAGCCACAAAACATGAACATCCATTACACTGACCTGGTCAGAAGTGCCAGCGCTCAGGGCGTATTTACCAATAGGCCAACTAGGAAGTAGCCAGCATCACGTTCAGTTAAATCTAAAAAAGAAGCCAACTCTACACACAGCAAGCCCAAAAAGAAGCCAGCACCACATTCAGTTAAATCTAAAAAAGAAGCCAGTGTTACATACAGAGTTTTTATAACTATGTTATAAGATGCAGACCTATGCACTTAAATTGTATTTGTCCGTACTTGTGTAGAGATGATTTTGTTTCAATGTTTTACGTCAAGTGTGACGTTTGGCTAGGTTGAGCGTATCGCATTAAAAATTTATTAAAAGAATCTTGTCAGGGTAAAATGGGCTGATTTATACTGACTAACGTCGCCCAATAAGCTTTGGGCTCTAGTAAAAATAAAGTAGTATGGTAGTATCGCATATATACCAGGCGTAGTTTTTTGTCCGATATTAGCCCGTTTTACCTTATAGGAAGGCTGGGCGGTTGTTTAGATTCAATCTCATTTTAATTTACTGTCCAAAATATGCATTTTCTTGCCTACAAAAGTTAACAATTATTTCTTATATTTGAATAATTAGCTTAGAAAGGTAATTAACGGCAAGTGAACACAGCTATTGCTTTCGTCAGAAACTGACCACAGTTTGTGCAATGGCAGACATTTTCACTTGCGCGTCAAGCACATTTTCATAAGTGTTACAGTACTGTTTAAACGCATGATATCACGAAAAATGGGCTTTATGTCATATGACGTCATGAAACTAACACTGCAGTTCATGATCATGCTTATCATGGTACCGCCTTCTATTTGTTGGACATGCGCACGTGACAAAAAGGCACCACTGCCAATCTTAATAGATTCACTGAGCCGCGCGTAGATTTGAAAGTTTAACAAAATTTGAGCATCCGAGGTAATTATTATTTAATCTAAGCTTTGATTTAAAAAAAGCTATTGTAGTTTTCAATATTTTAGAGCATTCTTTATTCTGCACTAATGTTTACACAATCATCCGGTTTTCCTTCATACAGAAACAAACTATGATGTACTACAGTTATAAGAAGTCATGTTTTATTTAACAATCCAAAATTAAATAAATATTCAGCAGAAAGCAAGTACTGATTTTGATTGAACACACTGTAGAAACATTAGCCTAGTCTAGATGGGATTTAGAATGAGAAAAGGAAAAGCTACGTAAAGTATTTGGTAAGGACTATATTTGACCGAAATCAGTTTTTCCCAGTGCATTCTGTAAATTCTGTGTTTATATAAGAAAGGCCCAGTTTTTGCTATGATATTAAAATCTGTAAGAGCTGATGAACTATATGCATGAACTATATACTGTTGTACATTTAGTAATTGCAATTCTAAAATTCGTTGTGACTAAACTTTGTAAAATAACTTAACATATTATAATATAATTGTAATATTTAACCACTGTAATGTAATATTTAACCATATGTAATTTAACTTGTAATTGTAATTGAATTGATTGTAAATCATCAACAAATATTATTATTAAAATATAAGACACACAGGACAAAAGCGACAAACTATTAGTAATTTGCGTTAGGACGATCAAATGCCGAATTTTAGTCAATTAATCAATCAGTCAGTCAGTCAGTTAACCAATCTGTCAGTTGATCACCCCATCAGCCAAACTAGCGATCGATAAATTATCAGTTGATTTCGTACATAAAACATACATAGGAAATAATAGACGAAAAAAAATACAAATTAAAAAATTTGAAAAAAAAGTTGTTAGGAATCGCGTGGAATGGTTTTAGCAACTGTCAAGCACCTTATCATTTCATCGAGTTTGTTTGCGTTATGTTTGCAAATTTGTACAAATTAATATGACACGTCACGACACCAAACCGTTTTTTTTGCTACAGTTATTAAAAATGGCGTCCTTTTCTCTCTCCCTCTATTATACTGTTTACATATGTTTCCTTTTCCATCAGGTATAGTTTAATTGATAATGCATTTGCTTTCCGTACGCGACGTTGTGGGTTCGATACCACGGTTCTTAGTTGCAAAAATCTTAAACCTTGCCTGCCGCATAGTATTTATGGTAAAAGCGGAGTCATAGTACAAGGTTCAGTCTGTTGTCTTTAAAGTCGAACTGAAATAAAGTTTATTGTTATTATGTACACGTACCTGTTGTCCTACGAGACCTGTTCCAGCACAAACATCCAAAATTCTGGCATTTTTGTCCTTCAACAGTTCTGACATGTATTGTGCAGCATAAAACGGACCTCTGTAATTAGCTCTTGCTACATCCTGCAGTATACGACTGTTTTATTGCTACTTGTATGCAAATTACTGGTCTTTTTTGTTATAAGTATTTGATATGGTTGCTTTTTATATCAGAATTCATTAGTTTGTGTTTTTTCGTAATTTTACATAGTGGCGGATCTAGGCCTAAATTGGAACTATTGAATCTCAGGCTTCAGGATGGGTCCCTAATCATAGAGAGACCCCAGGAACAACACTTTGGTGGGGGAATCGTTTACTCAATCAGCATTGTTATCGTTACGTGGTATAAAAACACATTTTAGTCCACCGCGTTGAAGAGTCCCTAGAAAATGTGATTACAGGAAGTGCTGTCTTGACCAAACTGAGCATGAATATTTCACCAGGAAAAACAGGAAAGTGTATTTCTAAAAACGTCCTTCATATGTAACATGTTCTCATATAACAGGTAAGATTATATTGATCCTAATTATTGCAACGACTACAAAATTCTTACTTGTATTTTCATCAGTTGCGAAGGGACCAAATTGTAGATCTGCCAGTTGTTTGTGTGACAGAATATTAATTTTTAAAGGTGTGGACATGCTTAAAGGCCAAGAAAAGGGCTACCTTAAGTAGGTTTCAGAGAAATCACCTTAAAAATATATTACTTTATAGGAATTTTATGCATATAGCGTATTCGCGTTGAAAGGAATTTTTGTTTGTTTTCATTTTAAATCTCCCGCAATACTGTTCCGACGGAGCCATTACATGGCGTCACTGCGTCACGTAAATCAGGGAATGAAAAGGAAATGTTAAATTATGTCCCAAAAAACTTTCCATGCAAATCTAAATTACTTAGCTTTTGCTTACCTGCTTGAAAGACTTATGTAACTAGAAAGAAAATTATTATTTAAAATGCTTTCAACAAATTGGTAAAATGTCGCTGATTCACCCTGCAGGTTGCGCCACTCACTGACCAAATACGAACTTTTATTCCTATTGACAAGATACAGTAATTTAAAATTTTACTCATTTAGTTACATATGTGCCACGAATGCTCTGATTATTTTTTCAAACTTTACTCAATGTTATTTTAACTTGTTTCAAATGACTTGTCGTCAAAATGGCTGCATCCAACAGTCATCGCAGGAGTTTAAATTTACATGTTTCATACTGCGTTACTGCCGACGCAAGTCGAATATACAAAAAGGCAATATGTTAGGTGGTATAAAATTTCAAAATGAATTTTTAAGCTTTATGTAAGTGGAGGATTCTCTTGCATTTTAAACAGACTTTTCTTCTGTCTGGATTTTCTCTAGTCTACCCTTTCAAGTTAACATTTCACACTGTTATGGGTTATTCATTATAATCATTGTTATATACAAGTAATCAGTTTACTGATTTGTTTTGCTTACGTTAGAATATTGTGTTCCCCATTTACTATAGACGTTTAACGTGTCTGTAATGCTGTTGGTTGAGTGAATAAGTTCTTCCATTGTCGAACATGGCTTCGCGTCGCCTAGGCTTCCTTCATATTCTAGTTCATTTTCTTTGGACATCTATAAATCAAAAATTAAATGGTATGGTGGCGCATAGTAATATTTTAGTTTATTAGAATGTAACACATACACAGAGAGCAGTATGTAAACTCATCTAGTACTAATAAGTCTTTTCACAGTTCCAGCGATTGATGATGATCGTGAAAAGGTCAAAGGTTAAGTGTACCAGATAACGCATTTTTAAATAAGTACATTTGACAGCGCCTCGCTGCACATGCTGTTGTAATAGTAACAGTTTTAACAGCTAGCTAGAACATTAGTAAAGTGAAAAGTAAAGGTATAGCGTACATATTTTCCGTAATTCACTTATAGAGGTATTATATTTTATCTTCTGCTTGTTTAAGACATATAGATGCCACAAACACATTGTTCTTTCGTTCCATATTAAGTTACTTTTGTCACTTGGTTGATTGCTAAATTTCCACGAAATGTTAACTACGACGTCTATAATTATATACGGTAGAAATTTGAACTGACGGGTCTAACCTATGTATACCAGGGTGACTTATTACTGTTGGTACAATGTTGAACAAATTCACCTAAGCCTAGTGCTGTCGATTAATCATATGCTAATTAATCATTTATCATCATTTCTCATTACTGCCAAGCATGCTGTTGCCTTTACATAGTTAGCCAGTTAACAAGTTAGCCACAACACGCTACTTAAATACATGCCAAAAGTTTTATCAGAAGCACACAAACCGTGCAGACTGCTCAGTTAGCTTATCAGAAGTACTGAGATTTTACTAAGAGCAAAAACTTAGAGAACAAGAAAAGGGGCACATGGAGGAGGTTTCAGAAAAATCAGGTTAAAAAATTACACTACTTTACAGCAGTTTTATGCGCACATCGTATTCGTGTTTAAAGGAATTTTCGTTTATTTTCATTTTAAATGTCTCACAATACTGTTCCAACGGCGCCATTACATGACGTCACTGCGCACGTAAATCAGAAGAAAAGGAAATGTTAAATTATGTCCCAAAAACTTTCCGTGCAAATCTATATTACTTACCATTTCACTTATCTGCTGGATAGACTTATGTAACTAGACTAATAATTTAAAATGTCTGTGCCAATTGGTAAAATGTCGCTGACTCACGCTCCAGGGTGCGCCACTTATTAGCCAAAAACGTATTTTTAATCTTATTGACAAGACACAGTAATTTAAAATTTTACTTAATTAGCAACATGTATGCTACGAATGCTCTGATTATTTTTTCTACTTTACTTAATGTTATCAAAACTTGTTTCAAATGAGTTACCATAAAAATGACTGCCCCTAGCGGTCATCGTGTAATATTCTCTAAAAAAATATATATAATCATCGGAATTTCAATATCGTTCCATTCGCTATGAACGCAGCCATTATGGATGCTCTTATGTTGTGCACATCTTCGTTATTCGGCGAGCACACCAGATGCTGACCGAAAGCTAAACACAGGGCGATGAAACTTTAGAACCCGGTGAATTCCCGGTTTGGAAAACAAGAAAATAGAAACAAAAAGGATCAAACATATGCTGATAAATTAGATTAAATGTAGATAAACATATGCGCTGTTAAAAAGAGCAAAACAAATTGATGAAATTATAATTAGAAGACTGAAAGTAAGAAAGTGTAATGACCAGCCCACCCCTCGGTTAGAATGCATGGTAACTTAGCGACGCCGACGCTCTGGCGGCTATATACGGGAGGGTCAGGCCATTGACCACACACATCCGAACACTTTCAAAGTGATAAAGAATTACAGCAATGGAAGAGAGCAGGATGAGAAGTAAGTTTTAACTTACTAGATAAAGCTAGCTTTCAAAACTAGCTAGGATGTGTCAGGAATCTAGAACCTAGAAAAGAGTTCCAGAAACACTAGTTTCTAGAAACCAAAAGAGAAGTTAGAAAAGGGTTCCAGGATTAAAGCTGTTGCAGAGACAAAAAGAGTTCCAGAAAGTTTCTAGATTGAAAAGAGTTGCTGAGAGTTCCAGGAAAATCCAAGATCAAAAGAGTTCCAGAAGTTCCTGGAATTAAAAGAGTTGCGGAAAGTTCCTGGAATTAAAAGAGTTGCAGAAAGTTCCCAGAATTAAAAAAAGTTGCAGAATTAAAAGAGTTCCAGAACTGAAAAGAGTTGCAGAATTAAAAGAATTCCAGAATTAAAAAGTGTTCCAGAATTGAAAGAGTTCCGGGAATTGAAAAGAGTTCCAGAATTAAAAAGAGTTGCAGAATTAAAGAGTTGCAGAAAGTTCCCAGAATTAAAAAAAGTTGCAGAATTAAAAGAGTTCCAGAACTAAAAAAGTTGCAGAATTAAAAGAATTCCAGAATTAAAAAGTGTTCCAGAATTGAAAGAGTTCCAGAATTGAAAGAGTTGCAAAATTAAAAGAGTTGCAGAATTAAGAGTTCTAGATATCTAGCTAAAAGCTAGCAAGCTATGCAAAAGCAGAAAAATAATTTGGACTGAATCAGCAAAAATAAAAAGTTCCAGTTAAAAAAAAGTTGCAGATCACAAGTCAGCTAGCTATTGATCCGGGATTATTCGAGATATTATACAAATAAGTGAAACAAGAGACTGGATCATAGTTTTGCTCACTTTTAGTTAAATGTGGAACAGGAACATAGTACATATACACAGGATTGGCATGAAAATTGCAACTGCTTAAGCTTACTGAAACCTGGACTCTAGTACTCTTTGCGTGACCAATTGCAATTGCTATAGAAGATTTCTTTAACTAGAAACAAGAACAGTTTTCATGATTGTGGATTTCACCTAACTACAATTAGCTGTATTTTATAGCAAAGCCAATAAAATAAATTATTTTTAATCTTAGTTCACTTGTTGTTGCTTTTACTCAGTTTAAATTTGAATTACAAATAGCCTCAAGATAATGTCAAAGCTGAACCCAACATTTTTCTATATAAAAATAAAGTAAAATAAAGTTAGTTGCAGAAAAGTCAATGATACGTGGCACTTTAACCTAATATCATACCTCTTAAGCCGAGCTGTGCCACACTACATTTTGGGGCTCGTCAGAGATTTTGAATTTTGTTTTGAGGCATTGTGATTCAAACTGAGTAAGAGCAGCAAGCTGTAATAAAATTGATAAAATGACAGCTATATTATCCTACTTAAAATCCTTTCTGACTTCCACTCCTAAAAAGAACACTGATACAATTGTGGGAGCACAAAATACAGAGGTCCACACAGAAAATGCTATGCATAAGATGGAAACAGATGGAAAAGAACAAGATAAAAAGTTCAGCAAGAGAAGCGCAACACTGAAAAATATCCCACTCATGCATGGGGATGTATAAAAAAATTAAATGAATTTAAATTTAAATTTAAAATAAAAGTGTAAATAATTTTAAAGGTGATATCCGTTGCCTAGAGGCAGAAATTTCCACACGCTGTGTGGATGACGTGGTTTTGATACTCGACTCTGGCAGTATCATGCGTAAACCACAGTACAAAAACAAAATCAAGTCTGCCACCAGTTTAGAGTTCTGAAAAGCTAAACTTCCTCTTTGGAGAATCTACCCCGGTTGAGAACCACTGTTAGAGGTAAACTTGTCGGCTAATGCTTGAACTGTACATGTATTTATAGTTTAAATGTCCCAGACTGAGATCGTTGGCTCTAGACCACATCCGAATTTAGTGTAAAAACATAGTTGAGCTGCGCTGTGTCATTTTATGCTGATATAATATGGTTATTTTTCCCATGAAATGTTTTCTATAATTGCACATGAAACCAGTTGATTTGATTTCTTAATCTGGTACAGCATTAAGCTATTTACATGTCAGCTCGTCGTGTATTGTGCTGTACATGTATTAATAGCTTAAGCGTCCCAGATTGTGTTCAATTCCAGAATTCTGATTCCTATGTAACAGGATCGAGCTGTTCTGTCACGTGGAAATCAACATTTTAAGCTGCAGTTTATTCTGTACACTTTACAAACTTTTATCATATGCTCATTTTTTCACACAATATACTTATCTAGAACAGTCAGATTTCTAGAACATCCAGATTTCTTGTTATACTTAGAAAAAATAATGCAGCTTTTTGAGCTGTGTGTAGATATGCTTTTTACCCTTTACCCGTATAAAATGCTGCAATTTTTAAGCTGCTGCTTTGTGAGTTAAAGTTTGACAAGTTTTTCTATGACAACATAATAAAAATCATGACACTAAATCCGTTCATTCTGTGCACTGTTCACAATGAACATTGTAACTTTTTCAGTATTCTGTTCACTTTGAATATAACGATTTATCAGTAAAACAATATTTATGGTGAGCTTTGGGTATGCTATCTATAAGGATGACAGTCACAATCAAACAAATGTCATTCACACTAAATCCTGCCACCCAAACAGTCCTTAATTATGCATAATTCGTGTTATTACCATAACGTAAGCAATGCGATAGTATTCCAAGCAGTGCAGTATTCAAGACGACCACAGTTACTCCTACAGTAGTCTATATTACTCACAATTACTCAAGAAGTGCATCATTTCGTAATAATCACAGTTACTCAGTAGTCTGTATTACTCAAAACCAACAAAATTACTAAAGCAGTGCATTATTCATAACAATCATAATTACTCCCGTAGCAATTTATGTTACTCAAAACCGTCACGATTACCCAAGCAGTGCATTATTCATGATAATCAAGTTAATCCTGCCGCAGCCTATATTATTCAAAATCATCACAATTACTCAAGAAGTCATTATTCATAATGATCACAGTGACTCCTGCAGCAGCCTATATTATTCACAAGTAATACCATTATTCAGGCAGTGCATTGCTCATAAAAATATCAATTACTCAATTACAGGCAGCAACACAGTCTTGGAAAAAGTGATTATTTTAAAAGTGTAGATAAAACGAATATCCATAAATCATGTCTTTCCGTCGTCTACTTTAATCGCGCCATCTTGCGTCAGAGAGTGAGACATAATAGTGAATAATGGTGTTTTTAAGGTTGCTGCCAGATTTTGGCTTTGTAAATTTGTGACGTCATTTATTATTTGTTTTGTTTTTTATTTGCTTAACATTTTCACAGGGACGGTTGGAGATTGGAAGAACCATTTCAATGAGTCAATGAACACTTACGCAGATGACCTCTGTCGGGAGAAATTAGAAACTATTGGACTAAGACATACATATGAGTTGTGATGTTTATGCTGTCGTGTGGTGGTTGTTATTGTAATAATTTTGCAACGTGAATCGAATAATTTCAGACAATTGTAATTGTAGACCTACTCTACATCGTACAGCTTCAATACACGTTCTGAAATAATGCATGGTTAATAGTACATTTTCAACGTACTATTGAAAAGGTCTTGTACGTAATACAGTGTACTTTATGAAGTTTCAGTTTTACGCAAAGAAACAGAAGGAAAATGCTTTAACTAGGATTCTCTGAAACTTTTTTAAAAACATTTTCTTGGTAGCTTATACAAGAAGAAAATCTGAGATAGGAACTAATTAGATGGCGCCTGTAAAATTCAGTCTTAGTTACGCCAGGTTTTGCGTTTGGTTGCCACGTGTCACATGTTAAGGTGTAGCATTGTTTACTAACTCAGGGTCACAGAATCGATGCGGTATCCAAGCAAACCGTTGCTAACCCACTTAGCATTGTTTCCAAATTCAGCGTCACAGAAACAACGCGGTATCCAAGGAAGCCGTTGCTAGGGCATTTTTGTTTGGCTAGCGATTTTTCGAAGTTTCACGAACAAAAGCAAACAAAATGTTTTGGGGGCAAAAATGCAATTTCGAAACTCAATTTTATTAGGAAGGAAGCCATGAAATTTCATAATATTAGTGTCAAACTTTAAGTTACGCTTGTCTCTTTTAATTAAAGGAAACTTGTTCTTACATAAAATTTGACATGTAAGCTATTTTCCAAAACGTGTGTGCTCCAACTTATTTCATTTTTACAACATGTTTCATTTTGTAATAAACTTTTAAACTGTCTGAATAATCATTAGAATCTTGTATAATTTTGGTACACTGTAGCATGATTTTTGTTCGTAGTTCTGTGTGATTAGAACCATGCTGGTGGAGAAATTTTCACTGATTAATCTAAAAAATATATTTCATCACCATCATCGTCGTTATCATCATCATCGTCATTGCCGTCGTCGTCGTCACAATCATCATCATCACCCCCACTCTCCCAGTCTTTTTTGCATTTTCAGCTTTTCATATACATATACTATCTTTCTATTTCTTTTATTGTTTGTCGCTGATTCGTCAACTTTCCTGTAAATTTTCCTCCATTTTCTCTGCCCTGTTACCTGAGCGTGTGGTCTATTATACGCTTCATGCGCATATGCTGAACACGAGGGGCGGATCCACAACATTTACGTTCATCTAAATTTCTAACACAAACCAGTGTTTTACTGCAGCACCAATTACAAAAATTCACACTTTCACAACCCACATTACCAATATGTGGCACAACTGTGACTCAAAACTATTCCATTAACTGTTTTGCACCCCCTCAAGTAAGAGCGCCCCGCATAGGTAATGATCAATGACAAAGTGGCGTTCATAATTGCTCACTGATCAGCAAATAGACATTATAACCAATTGCACTCCGCTGCAGCGTATCAGAGGTGGGAGAGCGGAAATCGTTTACATTTCCGGTAGATCTCTTCTTTTTTGGATTTTGAAAATCGGCTTCAACGAAATTATATTCGCTGTTGAACTAAATAGACGCTCGAAGGAAAAAACTTTATTTCAACCTGTCGGAATCAACGTTTCTAATAAGGTAATAGTTTTTCTTTTTAAAGTTAATTTAAATTTAAGAATTATATTTAAGACATATAATTTTAATATTTATATATATATATAAGAGAGAGAGAGAGAGAGAGAGAGAGAAAGCAAATGAGAGAGTGAGAGAAAAAAGAAAGAGAGGCAGAGAGAGAGAGAGAGACGACTAAGTGAACTGCCTTGTCTTAAATAATTTTAGTTTCTGGAGTTTCTCAAAAAATACCTTTGGTTTTCTTGTGGATGGAGATTCACTAGAAAGATAGTTTCGTAACTAATCATAACCTAGCAAACAAAGTTTGATCATGATCTCAAGCTAATACTAAAGTATCAAAAAATTATACGTACTGATAGTAATATATCGTAATACGTTATTGAGAATTTGTTGTCATTGAGAAACGAATTTTAACTTAACGAATAAAAAGATTGGAAGTTTTGCACTTTCAAAGATTGCACTCTTGTGGTATTTCTGGTGATTAATATTTCATGTAAACATATTGAGCGACAGTCTGTTAATTGTTTCTAATTTTTGTCTAACTTGAGATAATTTTTTATCATTATTGTTTATAAACTATTATGTTGTACTTCTAAATATTTTAAAGTTATATTAAGTTATTAAATCATTTTAGCTTTGAAATAATTTGTGATAGTATTATACCGAATGTAATCAGGACAGGACTATGGAAAATATAAAATTAATCTAGGCCTGATTGAAAACGCAGGGTCTTTCATCTTTCGAGTTCTGTATGTATAAAAAGTTTAGACATACGTGCGTAAATAGAAAAAAAGAAATTATTTTTTATTTTCTCCAATTTTCCGGTTTTAGAATAACTCTCTGCTGTTGCGTTGTTGTGTTTATTAATAATAATTATTTGTAATTATCTGCGCCAATGACTACATGGCTACATTTTCAATAATTTCTGTTCTTTATATTCTTATTTGAATTTCTTGGCGCAGATATACATGTATGTAATGATATATATATATATATATATATAATTTATATAAATTCACATAGATTTTATAAAAAATTAACTATCTAATATATCAAAATGGAATTCATTGATGACCGATTTAGTACAAAACTGTTCATTGTCAAGGATCTAAAACACAGAATTTTTTAGAATTAAGAAACAACGTCGAAGTACAATTCAGAAGTTAATTTTGTTAAAACGTAAAAATTGTCTTAATCTTGCAAGAATAATCAAACCTGCCTAATATACATTACAATTATCAGTTAAAGAAGTTAAAGGAAAACCGGACCCAATCTTAAACTGTAGATCAAAACAATCTACTCTTTCAAATATTGAATGGAAACAAACTATTTTTTTCAAAAATGACTTACGTGAAAGAATTACGCACAAACACAATTTCACGTTCGCGCCACTAGTTCTTCGCTGTTACATGCACTTCGCCATCCGCTAGTTAAACGAGCACTAGCGCTTACATTTCGGAAACGCATTGCACAAAAACAGGTGCTGTACCTCTCAGTTAAGATGGGTTAGATTGTGATAAGCTGCGCACGTTTGACAGCTCATGTGTGAACACAGCGGTAAATTTGAAATTTGAATTTTTATTTTAAAACTTACCTAGTTTTTGTACAACACACTGAATATCTTACAGTAGCACTGTACTTCAATTTTCGCTTTTGCAAACACGCGCAACACGCTAGTGGAATATTTTTGCTGTAGAAAATTATGTTTGTTTGTGATGTCATCAATAGTTCGGCTCGACCGCCGTTAATTAAGTTTTTAATCTATTATTTAATTATCAGAAACGCTTTTGCAGCATTAATTGTGTTAAAATGAATACTTTTGTCGGACTTGAAAATGGAGTAGTTTATGAAAAATCATCCTGTCTTCCTTTAAGTGCCACTAAACAGTAGCTGGTGCTAGGTATGCCTACGTCTGCTATTACATGGCAATTTTGACTATGTGAGAAGCATCTAGAAATGATAGATTTAACGTGAAGTCAACGAATTACAAAATTTCTACAGTTTGCTTAAAAATTCCGTTATTCTAATATTGTGTTTAACTGTGTTTGTCTAGAAATTAGTCATTCGATCAATTATGTTCAAATTTAAAGTGGTTACGTTGCTTTAATCTACAGGATTACACCTTAAAATGTGTAAGTAATTAACATTAATTGAGTAAATAATTAATTTACAGATTTTTTTGGTTTTTAGATACGCATGTAAACTTGCCAGCACGTAGTAGGTAAGCTGGTGGGTTACTTAGTTTGTAGAGTTTGCTGTATAAGTTAAAAAAAATTCTGAAGCACCTGGCGGGATGAGTGTGGATGTTAGTTTGTGATGTCATCAATAGTTGGGCTCGCCTGTCGTTAATTAAGATTTTGATCTGTTATTTAATTACTGAGAAATGCTTTTCCAGTATTAACTGTGTTGAAATATATATAATTTTTATAGGACTTGAAAATGATGTAAGACAGGAAAAGTTATCCTATCTTCCTTTAAGGGGAAGGAAAAGAGAATTTTAAAGTAAATGAGCTTGTAAAATGAGCGCCCCCAAGCGTGAAGTGATCGCGATTTTAAATTGATTTTACTAATTACACGAGATGCTCATCACAATATTACTGCTGAAACTTTCTAACATTTTCTTCAAATGTTAAAATAAGCTCAGCTTCCCGAGTGACTTAGCTTTTGCTTTAAGTGACTCTGTACTCGTTCTATATAGATCCCAGCTAAACTACAGAACGTCAAGGTAAAGTTTGAAAATGCTGAACTAAAACATTTATTTCACACAATTGTTGCAATCATCAGTTAATGCACTTAAACTAAATACTTTCGAATTCTGCTTCTGCCTCCTCATCTTTTTCTTTAGGAAACCCGCAGCTTTCAGTATTTTATACATCATTCATTCATTGAAGCCAAGCTGGCACGGCTGAACTAACAACATCAATGCCAACCCTCTAATACTAGTAGAGAAACCCAACACCAGGGGGCATTAAATATTCAAAACTTGATGGGATAATCAATCATAAACTGCAGCGCCAATGCGTCCTGAATAGTCACGTGATATGCAATCCAGCTCTATTTAAAGAGATGTAATTGAGACATTTACCTGATGGAAGCCACGTCTAAAATTGCACGTGTGGGGGATTATTAAAGTACAAGACAACAGTCTTGATACGTAGAGCTTAAAAAACTTCTTCTTGAATCTTTATATCACTTACATACTGGCTTTTTGCATGTAGGACTTGCGTCGGTACTAACGCTGTATAAAACATGTAAATTTAATCTCCCGCATGACCGTTAAGCGCAGAAATACAATTCAAATTCATTTTTTATTCCGGTAACTAAGACCATATAAAATACAAATACAAATACAAATGTAAAATACAAAATACAAATACAAATATAAAATACAAATACAGCACTAAAATGAAATAAAACACAATGAAATAAAATAATAAAAATATTAGATGTTTAACCTGTAACTTACTTTGAAAATGTATCTTATTGTTACTGTTACTATAATTTTTAACGTTGTTTTTACAAATTAACATGTAAGCTGTTTATGTTACGAAAGTTTAATGCAATATCAGGGAATTGTATTTGTCAATTATTTCATCTAATGAAGTATTAGATTAATCCATTAGCCCATTGAACTGTGAAGACATCTGTAAATTCACTTTAAATAAATAAAGTTTAAACGAAACTTAAAGTGAAAAAGTTTTGCAGTTTCCACACAATTTAAATACCCTAACCTTAACCCAAACTTAACACTAACCCTAATGCTAATCCTACGTTAGCCCAACTCTAACCCTAACCCTAATGCTAATCCTAACCCTAACCCTAATCCAACCTTAACCCAACTCTAACCCAACCCTAACCTAACACTAACTCTAACCCTAACCCTACTCCTAACTCTAACCCAACTATAACCCAACCCTAACCTAACACTAACGCTACTATAGTGCTAACCCTAACCCTACCCCTAACCCAACTCTTACCCTAACCATAACCCAACCCTAACCCTAACCCTTATCCTAACCTCAACCAAACCCTAACCCTAATCCTAACCCAACCCTAACGCTAATGCTAATGCTAACCTTAATCCTAATCCTCACCCTATCCCACCCTAATCTAACCCAACCCTAACCTAACACTAACGCTAATATAGTGCTAACCCTAGCCCTAGCCCTACCCCTAACCCAACTCTTGCCCTAACCATAACCCAACCCTAACGCTAACCCTTATCCTAACCTTAACCCAACTCTAACCCAACCCTAACCCAACCCTAACCTAACACTAACTCTAACCCTAACCCTACCCCTAACTCTAACCCAACTCTAACCCAACCCTAACCTAACACTAACTCTAACCCTAACCCTACCCCTAACTCTAACCCAACTCTAACCCAACCCTAACCTAACACTAACGCTACTATAGTGCTAACCCTAACCCTACCCCTAACCCAACTCTTACCCTAACCATAACCCAACCCTAACGCTAACCCTTATCCTAACCTCAACCCAACCCTAACCCTGATCCTAACCCAACCCTAACGCTAATGCTAATGCTAACCTTAATCCTAATACTCACCCTATCCCAACTCTAACCCACCCTAACTTAACCCAACGCTAACCGTAATGCAACACTAATCCAAACACTGATCATAACCCTAACCCTAATATTCTTCACAAAGTAATTTCTTGTGTGTGGGTTATTGTTAACTTTAGCCACTAATAGTTACTCAGCAAGAAAGTCTACCCTTTTCTAACTCTTTTAACTAACTTTAGTGTTACTTCTTTAGCTGATATTTGGACGCAATGAGAGAGATGAACTACAATCGTCCATCGTGTAGAGGTGGTTCAGAATCTGATGAAATTTGTCCAGATTCCTCCTCGATGGCCTACGAGACGTCTTGTGCCATGGCGTCGTCTTGTAAACACGTTCCACTGACCAGTTTACATCACAGTACAGCTTGCGGTGAGCAGAGGAGAGTTCTGTCAAGCGGAGGAGGCGCTAGGTTGGATCCCTTCTCTCCATATGCAACGATACCACTTCCCTTTCCTTATGGTAAGAAGCTCTTATTTATCTTAAAATACAAGAAAGACGTTTCATAAATAAAGCTTAAAAACTTCTCCTTGAAATTTAGTCATTAAGACGCCAGAAAAACACTGCTTAAATAAATCATGAAAAATTCGCCTTGAAATTTAGTCATTAAAGCACCAGAAAAACACTTCTTAAATAAAATTTCAAAAATTCGCCTTGAAATTTAGTTATTAAAGCGCCAGAAGAAACATTCTTAAACAAAACTTAAAAAATTCGATTTGAAATTTAGTCATTAAAGCGCCAGAAGAAACACTTCTTAAACAAATCTTGAAAAATTCGCCTTGAAATTTAGTCATTAAAGCGCCAGAAGAAACACTTCTTAAACAAATCTTGAAAAATTCGCCTTGAAATTTAGTTATTAAAGCGCCAGAAAAAACACTTCTTAAATAAAACTTGAAAAATTCGATTTGAAATTTAGTCATTAAAGCGCCAGAAGAAACACTTCTCAAATAAAACTTGAAAAATTCGCCTTGAAATTTAGTCATTAAAGCACCAGAAAAAACACTTCATAAATAAAACTTCAAAAATTCGGCTTGAAATTATATGCAGAGCTTGCCTTGGCAGTAACACTGTATAAAACTCATAAATTTAAACTCCAGCGATGACCGTTAGGTGCAGCCATTTTAACATTGAAAAGTCGTTTGAAACACACAAAAAACTCTTTATAAATAAAGCTTAAAAACTTCGCCTTGAAATAGTGCATACACTAACATGGTGTCTTATTGCCTACAAAGGTAGCATTAACAGTAACGCTGTATAAACCGATGTATGCTTTAAATTGTCTCGCGAAATTTTCTCATTGAACCACACGGGTCGTCACCCAAACGACCCACATTAAATGACGCTGCCTGTGACCTACTGACCGACTTCATGTTCTGTTTACATTCACTAAATGTTCTTCAATGGTGAAAGATTTCACCCGTGAAGCACTTGACAAGTTTAATATTCAATATCCACTGGCTTCAGTTAACTTAGTACTTTTGCATTTTTTTAAATTCGCATGATTTTTAGGTATTCATCCGTTTGCGTTTGAACCAGCCTTTATCAGACGACGCAACGAGCGGGAGCGACAGCGAGTGCGTTGTGTGAACGAGGGTTATGCACGACTCAGGGATCACTTACCCATGAAAGACGCTGAAAAACGTTTAAGCAAAGTGGAAACCTTACGCAGTGCTATAGACTATATCAAACATCTACAAGACATTCTCAAGTCAGAAAACAGAAACAAAACAGAGTTGAATAAAACGGAGCAAACTTTGGATGTGAAATACGAACCCCCTAGTCATGAAGCGATAGTCAAAGAGGATGACGCATATAACTATGTCAGCACCAGCGACGAAGATTAAAATAACACGAAATGGAATTACTACTAAAATTTTCATTTCATTTTGATTTTTTGCATTTTTTCCTGTTTTAAGATCTGCTAGTCCAAATCTAGTCAAACATCTAGTCATATATTACAAGCCTAGTCAATTTTACTTGAAAGCGCCATTTTGTTTTATTCATCTTGTTTTAAATTGTTTATTTTTTATTTTTGTGAATTAAATTTTCCTCTAAAACATTCTCTTAGCTACTGTACTTTTAAATGAACCATTATACAATTACATATTGAAGAATAAAGTCTAATTTATTTATTACTATTATTGTATATATTATATTGTATTGTAATATTGTATTTTGTATATTGTACGTACATAAAAATCTATAAAAAAACACTATTGATAAATGAAATTGGTAAACAATAATTGTTTTTGCTAAAGTTGATTCTTTTGCGTCTTAGCCGGGGTTAACTCCTTCAGGACCGTTAAGGACGTATGGCACATCTAGTGCTATAGTATTTATACGTGTTTACCCTGTTTGCCTGGATACGCCCTGGCAAAGAGGTTTATGAATGAACATGCAAGCTTGCAGGATAAGCAGTATTTGGCATCGTGCCCAATTACCCATGGAATTATGCAATTATACTTGCTTTAACCCTTTCAGTCCCAAATTATTTTTTTAATAAGAATAATAGGCTTGGTACTTTTGTTCAGTATGTCCATCTTGTTTACACATAATATTTATTTTTTTTTCTACCTGTGCCCGCATGCTAAATATAGCCTGTATCCCACGGGATACATTGGGATTCAATGGAAGCATAAAATGTGCTTCATTTTGCAACTGCTGATAATTTTTTAAAGTATTTAAGACATTTAGTATCCATGCTATGCTGATCTGTACAAAGTCGTCTCTAAAGTACTGTACCTTGCGCAGTTTTTTTTATGCTATGTAAATTTTCTAGTTTGCCATTTTATCACCATTTTTAGTCTATTGTTATTGGCTTAAAACAAAACAACTATTAACAGATCAAATAAATGTCAGTTTTAAAATTTTATTAATTTTAAAGGCAGAAAATATTCTCGCATCCAACGGTATACAACGGGTATGAAAGGGTTAACAGGCTTCCTCTAAAAACTTTATAATGTTCGCCCAATCGTTTGTGATTTGAGTTAACACAGTAGCCCGTCAAGCGCTATGCTATCCTCCCATCTCCTTGTCTAGGATATCCTTGAGCACAAGTTAAATGGTATATCAGCTTATTTTATATTATTGTTTTAATCTAGTAATGTAAAAGAAACAATAATGTCATAGTTTTTGTCGACACGTTCATTCTTCTTCTTCTTCTTCTTCTTCTTCTTCTCCTTCCCAGCTTTTCCCATTCGGGGTCGCCGTTGTGAATGAGTCTTCTCCACGCATTCCTGTTGTTGACCATCTCTTCATTTATGTCTTCCCTTCCCACATGATCTTCACCGACTCTTCTTTTCAGGTGTCCATACCATCGCAATCTTGCGACGCTTCCGCTACTTTTACTGTTCCTCTGATATTATTATTTCTAATTTTATCTCTTCTTGTTATTCCCACCATCCATCTCAACATCCTCATCTCCACCACACCCATTTTCTTCTCTTCGGTCTTCTTTAGAGAAGCTGCTTCCAGCCCATAGATTAGAGCGGGTCTGACCACTTCTTTGTGGACTTTCCCTTTAAGTCTCACCGACTCATTCATAGAAGGTTTTGGCGCAGTTTTTATAGGCGGATGCCCTTCCTGACCCTAACCCTCCCTATTTATCCTGGCTTGAGACCGGCACTTAATTGGGCTGGCTTCCCCCCCCCTCCAGTTCCTAGGTTTTCTCGACACGGTCATTATCATTTACTAATCAGTTATAAAAAAAGTAGTTTGGACTTTATAATGTAAGAGGCCAATATATCTCTTATATACTTAATATGATTTTAATACTATTACTTTCATACCGTCATTGTAAATATTATTATGTAAAAACCATGTAAATTACTTCTAATAATTGTGCACATATTTTAATTCATCTATTCTTTGTTTCTATCTAGGTTACATCAAATTAGAAAGATGCTCCAACACAAACAACTTCCCGCGAACCATATTTGGGTCGGAAACCTTGAGATAATATTTGAACTTGGGGCAAATTATGCACCAGTCTAGCTCTCCCGTCTTTTACCTCGAATATTAAAATAAAAAAAAATTAAAATCAGAAAAAGTTGTCGACACTAGCATTACTAGTTGTACTTTGCCTCAAGAAGTCTGTTTTAATTTATAGAAGCTTTATAAATTCACAGTAATTCATTTATACATCCATATGTAATCTTTGCACTCCATTATTATTATTAAGATGATTTATTTTCGAACACACCTGTACAATTAAGTTAGATAAGTGGTTCAATTAAAAGAAATTAGTTGACTAGTAGCAAAAGTAAAAATAAATGTTAAACACTGACAGCAACAGCAGCAGCTGCAACAACAACAACAACAACAACAACGACAACAACGTCAACAATCACAACAACGACAACAATGACAACGACGACAACGAGAACAACAACAACAACAACAACAGCAGCACCAACAACAACAATCAAAACAACAACAACGACAACGACAACGACAACGACAACGACAACGACAACGACAACGACAACGACAACAACAACAACAACAACAACGACGACGACAACGACAACGACGACAACGACAACAACAACAACAACAACAACAAGAACAAGAACAACAAGCACGGATATTATTTACATACAAGAAGACAAAGCAATTAATTAAAAAAGATTCTACATATTGTAATATTTCTCTCAATTGATAGTTTGATAAAAAATTAAAATTCCTGTTTCCTATACAACTTATACAATCTTTTGCCAAGTTTATTGTCGTTAGCTTAACTCGCATCTTTTACAATTTTACGAGATAGTACAAGAAAATTTCTAATTACATCTTCTAAATAAACATTATTTTCTATAACAATTTTATACAAGTTTAAACCCATTATTGAGTTTACGTCATATAATGTATGTTTGGTCATAAAGTTAGTTGTCGAGTTAATACTATTTTTGCAACCTACATAGAATTTAAGAAACCGTTTTTCAAAGTGTTTACTGGGCTGAACGGCATCAGTAATATGAGACAAAATGTAAGTGTGAGTTCCATACGACTGTTTCCATAATTTACGGATAGCTGTATTCCAAGCGGTATGAATAGAATGTATCTTTGAATTATTTAACCTCCAACCAGGGCCGGAACTAGATGTGGCAAACAGGGGGGGGCGCAAAAAATTTCTGGGGGGGGGGGCGAGGTATCCGAAGTGGTTAAATAATGGTTAAGCCAATTTTTAACCCCTTTTATACTGCATGCAGGCCTATAATTAGCATGTGCGTACGACGGCGTAGTGGACAAAGCAATAATGAGAAAATTAACTCTCAGTTAACCTAACGTTATTAATGTGCCTCTAACTAAATTGTTATTTACAGAAATTTATCACACACAAGTTTTAAGAAAATAATACACTGAAGCTACCAAACATTTTTTTACCTAATTCTAATTCATATTGAAAATGATTACATGCGAACTGCAATTTTCACTGCAAAAAAATTATTTGTCCGATTTTGCAAGGGGGGCGCAAATTTTGACAGGGGGGGGGGTGCACGCGCCCCCCTCGCTCCCCCTAGTTCCGCCCCTGCCTCCAACTCTGGCAACCATAATATCCTAGACAATAGTTTGCAGTAGTTTACACTTTAAGACAGAACAAGCAAAGTTGCACATATACTATTAGCATGAAATGAAATCGCCCCATTTACTAAGAATATCAGCATCTTGTGTTACGTCATCATCACATGTAATTATGTGACATAAATGAGTGATTTTATCTGTCCCGGTTAAAGGCGTATACGCCAGGCTGCATAAGATTATGGATATCCATAAAATAAAATTTGAAAAATCCGTAAAATAAGAAATGCATGAAATAAAAATATATTTTTTTTGTGATTTTCTGTACAAAATAAGGCAATCAAAACTGAATACAGGCATTGGATCTCAAACTTCAGCCTAGAGGGCATTCTACATTCGTACCAAATAGACGAATTATTTGAACTGAAGTGATGAATTACAAGGCATTGTCTCGTAAAATTTGATTAAATTTGAAGTGATATGAAACGATAAAATTAAAACGAAACCGATAAAATTAAAACTAAGTCCTGCGTGTTTAAAAACACGTCTCAAGCACTCCTGTTTCTACTTTTTAATTGATTTCCCCCTGGGCATCTCGTTCCAGATATAGTCTATTTCTTATTTTATTGATATCCATAAAATAAAATTTCAAAAATCCATAAAATAAGCTATTTTATTAATTTTATACATATCCATAATCTTATGCACCCTGCGTATGCCTATTTATGGATATTCTCAGAATAAATTTAGTCTCGTTACTTGCAATATAAAATACGCGCCTATAATATATATTAAAAAATTCAATGCAAAAGGGCTTAAATAGAGGAATATGTTTTACCCAAGTAAGTTATTATTAATGCTTTAATAATCACAAATTGTCATAGGCATTCTTAAAATAGAGAACTGCACATAAAACCAGCATTAATCACCCGAATTATTCATGATTACAAACCCACTTGAATTTGTAAGCTTGACTAAACATATGCAGAATAAATCCTGTGTTTCGTGTTTGTCTCACAGACGAAACCATTTTCATGCAGGGGGTGTTTCTCCCCCCAACAATATATGTTAGCGTAATAAATAAAATATTTTAAAATTGTTGAAGCGAAACAGAAAATTTGCAAAACTGAGTTGTATGAGATAATCAGTACAAAGGTTTTATTTCTTTGAAAAGAATGTCTTTGTTAACCGTCACTGTGAAACTTAACACCCTCCGTTTTGTCAATTTTGTTTCTGAAGCACGCAAAAAGGCTAGAAGCGAAATGGTATCGATCCGAAAAACAATTTAGTTTCAGCCAATCAAAATGCACCGTGGGGCAGGTGTGCTGTGACGTCACGCAGCTGTTCAGCTATGAACTTGCAGGGACGAATTCATTATGATGATTATGTTAACAAAACTCATACTCGGGGGGCGTATCCAGTCAACTGAGATCACGCTACAGAACATATGTGAGGCTTTTTATTACAGGCAGTTATTCAATTATTTATTTATTTATTTATTAAATATATCCACAATGATCATTACAGCATTGTACATAAAAGTATTTAATAACACATTTATTATTATGTGCACAGGATGCCAAGCTGCAAATGACCCGTGGGGTACTCAAGAAGTAATTACTTGTTTAGAGCACCCCAAATGAATGTGGACTGAGTGCAATAGAAAAGAGCAGTAAAGGAGTAGAAAGAAAGGTTAATAGAAAATAGAAAGAAAGAGAAAGATGTGATGGTATCTGTATGAAGTAACGTGAACTATAGAAATGTAAAAATTGACATAGCCAGCAACACAATGGATTCCGACAGGGACAGCAGTGTAATTAATCAAATTGATTTATTCTGTATAATTAGAAAAGATTTCACTTTTAAAATTTCTTTTGAAGTTATTTATAGATACAGAATTTTTTATGTATTCGTTGATGTTATTCCAAAGTCTAGGCCCAGTGTTAGTGATGAAGTGCCTTGCCGCGTCAGTCCTGCAATACTTAATATGAAATTCATTAAATCTTGTTGAGTAATGTCTTACGTTAATAGGTAACAATGTCTTACGTTAATAGATAACATTGTCTTACGTTAATAGATAACATTGTCTTACGTTAATAGATAACAATGTCTTACGTTAATAGATAACATTGTCTTACGTTAATAGATAACAATGTCTTACGTTAATAGATAACAATGTCTTACGTTAATAGATAACATTGTCTTACGTTAATAGATAACAATGTCTTACGTTAATAGATAACATTGTCTTACGTTAATAGATAACAATGTCTTACGTTAATAGATAACAATGTCTTACGTTAATAGATAACATTGTCTTACGTTAATAGATAACATTGTCTTACGTTAATAGATAATGTCTTACGTTAATAGATAACATTGTCTTACGTTAATAGATAACATTGTCTTACGTTAATAGATAACGATGTCTTACGTTAATAGATAACAATGTCTTACGTTAATAGATAACAATGTCTTACGTTAATAGATAACATTGTCTTACGTTAATAGATAACATTGTCTTACGTTAATAGATAACAATGTCTTACGTTAATAGATAACATTGTCTTACGTTAATAGATAACATTGTCTTACGTTAATAGATAACAATGTCTTACGTTAATAGATAACATTGTCTTACGTTAATAGATAACACTGTCTTACGTTAATAGATAACACTGTCTTACGTTAATAGATAACACTGTCTTACGTTAATAGATAACACTGTCTTACGTTAATAGATAACAATGTCTTACGTTAATAGATAACAATGCCTTACGTTAATAGATAACAATGTCTTACGTTAATAGATAACAATGTCTTACGTTAATGGATAACAATGTCTTACGTTAATAGATAACAATGTCTTACGTTAATAGATAACAATGTCTTACGTTAATAGATAACATTGTCTTAATAGTTAAAGACATTAATAGCCAAAAGAGCACAACTTTATTAAATTTCTAATTCACTTGGTCAAAAATCATGTCAAACGTTTCGACAGAGCTACTGCTGTCATCATCAGCGGCAAATTTTTACAAATATACAACCAGTTTATATAGGCAGAGAACATTATGCACTAATTAAGTATTTAACAGAAGCCAAATAGGTAATGACTAAGCAGATCAATAAAGAAATTGATGCAGTAAATTATGTACTAATTATGTACATAATTGTACATTAAAAACAAACATTAATGTCAAGATTATTACTGTATTATTATTATTATTATTATTATTATTATTATTATTAGTATTATTATTATTATCATCATCATCATCATCATCATCATCATCATCATCATCATCATCATCATCATCATCATCATCATCATCATCATCATCATCATCACCATCATCATCATCATCATCATCATCATCATTATTATTATTATTATTATTATTATTATTAATATTATTATGTACATACGCATAATTAATTAAAATTAATATAATATAATAATAATAAACTAATAAAATTCTTTATTGCTGTTAAAATTACACGTCATTGAACTGTAAACTACACATTCAAAAACTGATAGTGTAACCAGTGTTTCTACTGCTGTGAACAATCACTTATTTTGATACCAAATTTTAAGAATAAAAAATGTGAAACGTTAGCTATGAACTTTGAACTATCACAATCACATTGGGATAGTGGTTATTGAGTCAGCCTTGTAAATCCACGATCCCTGGTTCAAATCCAAGATAAGACCTAACTTTTTACATTTCTCTACTTTGATATCAAAATTTAAATAATTGTACCGTCATTGCTTGGAACAAATATTGAACCCGACCGTTACCATGGAAACGCGAAGGTAAGTAGGGCCGAATTAAGACCTCGGGAGCCCCTATGCACTGGAAAGATTATAGTATCTCCATATATGTGTAATTCAGAATAACAACATTACTAAACTGTAAGATCAAATTTTATCTTTCGATATGAAAAACTTGCAGTAAGATTTATTTACATAGATGCTAAACCATCAGCTTTGTATTGCTTAAAAAGCAATTTTATCTTATTTTCAGTATCACCACATTTTATAACACTTTATATAAGCGCTATTATAACACTTGAAATACCTTATGACACATCATATAATCAATCAATGTCATCATATGTGCAGTGAACAGCTCAGGCTGTTCAGTAGACACAATCTCGATGCCCATTTGTACTGTCATAAACACATAAACTGCAACACTTATTCTTGTATATTTCACTTTTTGATAATTAGTCGATTTGAAAAACTGTGTGAACCTTCTTCTCCCTGTGCGACGACCCTTTTCCCCCTGTATGAGGTCCCTCTTCCGTCTGTGCGACGACCCATTTCCCCCTGTGTGACGACCCTTTTCCCCCTGTGTGAGGTCCCTCTTCCCCCCTGTGCGAGGACCCTTTTCCCCCGTATGAGGTCCCTCTTCCGTCTGTGTGAGGACCCTTTTCCCCCTGTGTGAGGACCTTCTTCCCCCTGTGTGAGGACCTTCTTCCAACTGTGTGAGGTCCCTCTTCTCCCTGTGTGAGGTCCCTTTTCCCCCTGTGTGAGGACCTTCTTCCCCCTGTGTGAGGTCCCTTTTCCCCCTGTGTGAGGACCTTCTTCCCCCTGTGCGAGGACCCTCTTCCCCCTGTGCGAGGACCTTCTTCCCCCTGTAAGGACCTTCTTCCCCCTGTGTGAGGACCTTCTTCCCCCTGTGTGAGGACCTTCTTCCCCCTGTGCGAGGACCCTCTTCCCCCTGTGCGAGGACCCTCTTCCCCCTGTGCGAGGACCTTCTTCCCCTGTGCGAGGACCTTTTTCCCCCTGTGCGAGGACCCTCTTCCCCCTGTGCGAGGACCCTCTTCCCCTGTGCGAGGACCTTCTTCCCCTGTGCGAGGACCTTCTTCCCCCTGTGTGAGGTCCCTCTTCCCCCTGTGTGAGGTCCCTTTTCCCCTGTGTGAGGACCTTCTTCCCCCTGTGCGAGGACCCTCTTCCCCCTGTGCGAGGACCCTCTTCCCCCTGTGCGAGGACCCTCTTCCCCCTGTGCGAGGACCTTCTCCCCCCTGTGAGGACCCTCTTCCCCCTGTGTGAGGACCCTTTTCCCCCTGTGTGAGGACCTTCTTCCCCCTGTGCGAGGACCTTCTTCCCCTGTGCGAGGACCCTTTTTCTCTGTGCGAGGTTTCCTCTTCCCCCTGTGTGAAGACCCTCTTCTCCCCGTGTGAGGACCTTCCTCCACATGTGAGGACCTTCTTCCCCCTGTGCGAGGACCCTCTTTCTCTGTGCGAGGTCCCTCTTCCCCCTGTGTGAAGACCTTCTTCCCCTGTGTGAGGACCTTCTTCCAACTGTGTGAGGTCCCTCTTCTCCCTGTGTGAGGTCCCTTTTCCCCCTGTGTGAGGACCTTCTTCCCCCTGTGTGAGGTCCCTTTTCCCCCTGTGTGAGGACCTTCTTCCCCCTGTGCGAGGACCCTCTTCCCCAAGTGCGAGGACCTTCTTCCCCATGTGAGGACCTTCTTCCCCCTGTGTGAGGACCTTCTTCCCCCTGTGTGAGGACCTTCTTCCCCCTGTGCGAGGACCCTCTCCCCCCTGTGCGAGGACCCTCTTCCCCCTGTGTGAAGACCCTCTTCTCCCTGTGTGAGGACCTTCTTCCCCCTGTGTGAAGACCCTCTTCTCCCTGTGTGAGGACCCTCTTCTCCCTGTGTGAGGACCTTCTTCCCCCCTGTGCGACGACCCTTTTCCCCCTGTGTGAGGTCCCTCTTCCCCCTGTGCGACGACCCTTTTCCCCCTGTGCGACGACCCTTTTCCCCCTGTGTGAAGACCCTCTTCTCCCCGTGCGAGGACCCTCTTTCTCTGTGCTAGGGCCCTCTTCCCCCTGTGTGAAGGCCCTCTTCTCCCTTTGCGAGGACCCTCTTCCCACATATATATAACTTTTTATCGTAAATTTTAGCAAAATACATACAGTCTGATCTATTAATTACGACGCTGTATTAACCCGTATCTGCTGGAAGCTGCAGACGCTGCATTATTTTACTCATTTAACGAGGATGCGGGTATGAAAGAGGCGTGGTCTGTCTACACGCTTGCAACGAATCACAACCATGACGGGTTTCTCTCAGCCAATGAAAACAGCAGGGCTTCATGCTA
>JAQGDQ010000881.1:67500-72500 GCA_030141605.1 Tubiluchus corallicola
GAGAGAGAGAGAGAGAGAGAGAGAGAGAGAGAGAGAGAGAGAGAGAGAGAGAGAGAGAGAGAGAGAGAGAGAGAGAGAGAGAGAGAGAGAGAGAGAGAGAGAGAGAGAGAGAGAGAGATTGAGAGAGAGAGAGAGAGAGAGAGAGAGAGAGAGAGAGAGAGAGAGAGAGAGAGAGAGAGAGAGAGAGCACGGGAGACAGAAGGAAGCCATCTACTCAAACTGATAGGAACGGTGCAGTTTAACCACACATCTATAACACAGGTGTACGTACGATGTTTACTGAAACGTGTCAAATCGCTGTGTATCAATGCTATAATCTAACTTAATTTGTAGCTCTCAAACGCTTGAATGATGATGAGTAGCGTCTATTTAGATTCTGCAATGAAAACACAAAAGGCACGCGAGAGACCACGTGCACAGCATTATTTATTTATAGGCTATTATAGTGGCACCCCTGATTGTGCCAGACCACACAATTAAAGAGCCAAGTGCACGAGATGAGATAATTGAGCGCTGTTTTGTTTGCTAAACCGCAAAGCGGCACCTAGCGGTTTCCATTTAAATCGTTGATTTTGCCTCTCAATTCAATTCAATCCAAATTTTTATTTCTGTAACTATGACAATACAAAATGCAAAAATCGTTGATTTTGTCTTTCAATTTAATTCAAATTTTTGTTTAGGAAACTAACTCCATATAAAATACTAAGACAGTACTAAAATGAAATAAAATACAATGAAATAAAAATCATAAGAGTAAATATGTATACAGGGTTAGTAAATTAAAAGCTAAATAAATTTTAAAGGCTAATAATGTAATAATTCGTCCCATTTCACAAAAAAGCAAGATTTGACAAGTGTATGTGAGTTAATAATAGCAATTATAATACTATTGCCAGTGTACAGTAGTAACCTATTTCGAATGCTGTAACGTGATCTTCTGTGAATATGACTAGAATGTGGTAGAGACATACATGCCAGAATCATTGCAATCGTAGATAGGTTTAAACACATCAGAGCACTATTTCTGGAGGGGGAGAATGGGGATACTTCCCGGAACCTCGCTATGTAATTTTTTTGCTTTATCATACCTCCTCTCTCATCTCTCTCTCTTCTCTCTCTCTCTCTCTCTCTCTCTCTCTCTCTCTCTCTCTCTTACCGCACGCGCGCCGTTTACCGGTATTGACAAGTATTAAGGACTGGTCTTGAGAATAAAGCAGTTTTAAAAATTTTCTGGGCGCTAATCATGGTGACCCCCCCCCTCCCAAGGGGGCCTCACACGCCCCACTCTCCCAAGCCTCGCTTAGGCTGAAATAGGCCCTGACACACATGCCAGAAGCACTGCAATCATACTTTAACCGAAACTGGTTTAATTTTACTCACTAATATAACGCTTTTTCAAAGTACGTGTGTTTCAATGCTTTTACAAGGCAAAAGTACGCACTTAGATTAATTCATGGCTACTCTAACAAAACTGCTAAACAACATGCTGCTTCTGCAACAAGCTTAAGAACGTCCACAAAAATACCAATATTAGAAGCCTATCGAGAGTACAAAACACTGATATTTCTATATAAATATATCAATAAACTGAGCATTACATTTATAAACAATCCCTTAGCATTCATTCCTGATACCACTTTAAACAATAGAACATACAATTTAAAGCAAATTACAGTAAACAATAAATTTGGAAATAACTCCATATCAAAACAGGCCATACATTTATGGAACTTACTACCCAGTGAAATAAAGTCAAATAAAGAAATTAATATAATAATATATAAGTAGACGTTGCATTGTAGCTATGTAATGTAATTTATATAAAAAATATTTAAGAAAAACCTAGTAGCGAGCGCGTTGGCTGTTTTAAAATTAAAACGGTTTTGTCGCTGACCTAAATTAGCAAAAATTCTTAATTTGCGCTGAGTATGGTCGAAAGTTCGACTCTCGACTTTGTTCATAATTTTTTCAGCCTTCTTAACACATTAAATTTATGAATTAGCCTTTATATATATATATTTATATATACTCTTGTAATTTCATTTTAATTTCTTTATTTCATTTTAGCACTGTATTTGTATTTTATATGGTCTCAGTTACCGAAAAAAAATTTTAAATGAATTTTAGCCTGAAATTTATTAATTTCTGATTTACAAATGTTTTATCAAAAAATTTTCGTAGAATGTTTCTACCACATGGATGCTAAATCAGAATTAAAAACTGTTTTTAAGCAAATGTACTTGAATATACGTTTAAATAAAGTAAAACTTAAAAAAAATACATTTTTAATATAAAAGGAGTAACATAAGCGCAATTATTTTTATAACACGCTAAAATGGAGGCGTATATTTCAGTTATTATTATTATTATTATTATTGTTGTTGTTGTTGTTATTATTATTATTATTATTATTATTATTATTATTGTTATTATTATTATTGTTATATTTAAGCAATGTACAATGATCTACTCTAGCCCAAACAACTGCTACTTATCTAAATAAAATTATTATAAAATTATAAACTATTTATTTTAAGGGAAAATTTTGACAATTTCCCCTTTTTGAAACTGCAAAATGAAAAAAGATGAAAAGGGGAGGTAAACTGTGAAAGATTTACCTTCTCTTTGCCCACATTTGATAACATCTCTCCTCTCTCTACCTGCATGAAATCAAGCTGCAGCTTCAGCGTTGATTACGATGATGAGGGTAAATAATGAACAATACTGGAGGGATATTAGCACACGTGTGCATACTGGTAGCCGCGTGGCGTCCTATACCTGAGTACAATTAACCTGAAACTTACCTGTAATTAACAAAGCAGTTAATCTGCTAATATACTCCGTTGCCTGCAGCCAGTTGTAAAATATTATTGGTTTTATTGCCAACATCCTGACGATAACGGTAAAGGCAATTAAAAAGTTTTGATGAATTGCACGCTAGAGGGAGTATTATGTCTTTAGATATGATAATTAGAGGAAAGAACAACTCACTCAGTATGTTGGGTTTGTTTTACTGTTATCACTTAAACTTAGAAAAATATAACAAAGAAATTTTCAAAATACTGTCTATAATGCATAAATTTAAAATACACTACCTCTGAATAGAAATTTTCAGGCGGGTTGTTGGTGCCATTCACTTGGAAATCATGACGTAACTGGGAGACTTCGTGACTTTTCGTAAGTGCATCGTGGCTTTCCGTAAATGCACCCTGCTTAAACTAATTCAAACTTCTGCAGCTTACCTAATGTTCATGCAAAAATATTACAAAATTAACTATCTAATGTTTTTGTAAATTCTTATCATACTTTTGACGAAGATTAACAGTGCGCTGCTTTTCTTCAAGACGAATGACGTCATCGGAAGAAGAATGGTCATTGAAAATGGGAGCACCCAAGCAGGAAGTGATCGCGACTTTAAAGTGATTTTACTAATTACACGAGGCGCTTATTGCAGTTTTATTACTAAATCCTTCTAACATTTTTCGCGAACATTGAAACAAGCCTGACCTCCTAGAAGTGCTGACTTTTCCTTTAATCTCTGAACTTCCTTTTTGTAGAAATTTAGCATAGCAAAAACTAAAAGACGAGAAAGTAGCTGTAGATCTATTAGTGTATAATAACAATAATAGTAATAATAATAATAATAAAAATAAAAATAATAATAATAATAATAATAATAATAATAATAATAATAATAATAATAATAATAACAATAACAATAACAATAACAATAATAATAATAATAATAATAATAATAATAATAATAATAATAATAATAATAATAATAATAATAATAATAATAATAATAATAATAATAATAATAATAATAATAATAATAATAATAATAACTAGCAAAGGCCCCGCAAAAGATTTTGCGTAAAAAACCACGTGTGATCAATAATACGCGAACATCCTACCTACTCCTCATTTATAACACAAAGCCCGTAAAGCCAGTAACATCCTGCCTACTTACCTAACGCAAAGCCTGTAGCCCCTAACATCATCCCTACTGTATGTCTGTTTATCTAACGCAGAGCAGCTTTTTGCTGAATTGAAGTTATAGAGCACAATGGATGACGTCAGCACAATGGAATGCGTCGCAGTTTTCTAAGCGAAAATTGTCGAAATTTGCGGAAAATAGAACACGAATTAACTCGTCTGTACTTCTCTCAGCGGACCTGCTCTAACATATAGCCCACATCATCGTATAGCCCTGTCCTTCTTCTTTGTAAAGAGCCCCATATCTCCTTCCTAGAGTCCCACCGGGCGACGCTAGAACGTTTTTCCCGCATGCTGTTTGGTCAAAATTTCGAAAAAATCGCGAGTTGGGTCCGGGAAAACGCCCGTTGCGAGGCGCCCTGGTCCTCTCGGGAATTCTAAATATGCCTACTACACCCACCGCTGAACGGGCTATCTATCCATACCCAGGACCACCCTCGGCCCGTTCCTGTTCCCTACATCTCAGCCGTATAACTTTTGCAATTTTTTGCAAAAAACGGTCGAAAAAGGGCCATTTTAGGAAGGTTTTTCGCCCCCCCCCCCTCCTTCCGCTGGGCCCGATTCGAAAAATAAAGTATCAATGGCACGACACTAGATCGAGACCTTTCGTTTGATATATAGATCGCCGCAAATGGTGCCCTCGTCCGGGCTGTAGCCTCGAATCTTATATATATATATAATATAATATAATATATATATATATATATATATATATATACCAAGAATATTAATATAAGAGTATAGATATAGATAACAACATTGTTTTCTATACTGTATATTTGTTTTTGTAGGTAAACCAACAAACAAATGGTGGAACTAGTCGTGATTACCACAATTGTAGCATCTTCAGTCAGAGAACATCCCCTGGATGTCTTGGTATATAAGATGTGGCATCTCTGTTATTATAAGCTAGTCAATTCTATACAATTATACGTATAATATAATAATATTATCTCTGTTGTATTTGATGTACTGTATAAGCATGTGAAAACTTGTCAGCT
>JAQGDQ010000881.1:77500-84645 GCA_030141605.1 Tubiluchus corallicola
GGCAATGTGGATTATTAAAATCTAATTTTAGTGCTGGTGGTATCTAGTATTTACCTTTGTGTACATTTTTTGTATTTTTTCATTGCAAAAAAGGTATAGAAGGCGACGGTAATAGCCGATTGGTGACGAAGTTTCAACTTTTTCAAATTAGCTGGCAATTAAGGATATTTTGAACTATGAATGGCTGAATGTTCATAAACCATTGCTGGTGATGAGTTGGTAGAAAAGGAGACGCTAAAAATTGTGAACTACAACGATGAAATCTTAGACTTGCTCTGTCATGTTGAACTGGTAGCTCAGATGGCAGAACACGGGAGGTGTAATCCGAGGTCGTGGGTTCAAATCTGACTAGTACACATTTTTTCAGCACCTCTGTTTCTTTTTTCATTACCTGCAATGGGTAATAATTGTTGCGAAATAAACCATAACGGTTGATGAACGTTCTGGCATTGACAGTCATAATCTAATTAATTGTGATAAAGTGTATATCTAAGTTAGTGAGGCGACATTAAGTCTGGTTAGCAAAGAAGTGGTTGATTACTGAGAAATCTGCCTGTTAGCTGTTCCGTTTGCCGTTCTACCTCCCCGTCAATTTGCCTCCTTTATAGACGAGATGTAAACATTGTAGCACTTATACGAGTCCATGTCTCGTGTTGGTGGAGTAAGTGATATTCAGATAGATGCCGGTCCAGCTACACGCGTTCAGCATTACCATACGACTGCAAGCAGTGCAATTACACTCTTGCATTGTTTTTTTAACTCGCCACTAGATGGCAGACAAAAAATTGCTCAGTCGCCATAGCAACACCAACTTTAGCAATGCCCATTTCTACAGTATGATGTTAGAAGCTACAGCAGGAAAATGAACATAGTAGCTGCGTGTCACAAACACCATCGTAACCTTTTGTTCCAACTAAGCTGTGCCTTGCTGCTGTGTGAAATTTTACAAAACGTTTTTACAAATATCATCAGCGCACAAAAACTTTATGTCCTACATTTGCATAAATAACACATTCATAGCTATTTGAAGATGCTGGCTATTTTTGTTTAAGTACGTAAATAATGTAACTATTTGAGAAAAACCCGCAGGTTAACCTCATGATAAACGCTTCATTTACTGAACAAAACAGCATAAAACACTTCATAGATTTACCGAAAATGCACAAAACCCAAAAATGATCTTGACACAAAAATGTGATCATTACAAAGCTTAAGAACCCTTCTTAATAGATCTGTTGGTTGTTTTTACCTACAAATACACATTGTAACAAAATTGGTGAATATTTTGTAAAAAGTGAAATATCTCAATGGCTAGCAAGTTGTACAACAATGAAACTTGTAACTGCACTTCCCGTTGCGGAGTACCGGATATCCGCTTACAAGGAGCCTAACTGTTTGAGAAACCTTTATAAGACTTAAAGGAAGAAAATGTGAGGCAGGACCAAAAGCATCGCTATAGAAAAAAAACATTAAAATTTGTTGAGTAGTGTAGGCGAGCCGACTCATTCACTTCACAATCTCTTATCACCAAAAAAGGAAACGTCATAGATACAGGAAATGCACGTTTGCTAGACCCAAAGTGAAAATAAAAACACCAGCTAATACTTTTATAAACAGATGTATTTTTAGTGCAGATTCTTGTCTTTACTATCCTCTTGGTTCTATTAATATTTGAATCTTTTATTTCACTCTTTTACGTTTTTAGGTATCCAAAGTTTTGTCTTAATTAAAGTTTTTATTGATGTACAGTACTTTAAGTTTATTAGTAGATGTACAGTACTGTAAGTTTATTAGTCGATGTACAGTACTGTAAGTTTATTAGTAGATGTACAGTACTGTAAGTTTATTAGTAGATGTACAGTACTGTAAGTTTATTAGTAGATGTACAGTACTGTAAGTTTATTAGTCGATGTACAGTACTGTAAGTTTATTAGTCGATGTACAGTACTGTAAGTTTATTAGTAGATGTACAGTACTGTAAGTTTATTAGTAGATGTACAGTACTATAAATTTATTAGTAGATGTACAGTACTGTAAGTTTATTAGTAGATGTACAGTTCTGTAAGTTTATTAGTAGATGTACAGTACTGTAAGTTTATTAGTAGATGTACAGTACTGTAAGTTTATTAGTAGATGTACAGTACTGTAAGTTTATTAGTAGATGTACAGTACTATACATTTATTAGTAGATGTACAGTACTGTAAGTTTATTAGTAGATGTACAGTACTGTAAGTTTATTAGTCGATGTACAGTACTGTAAGTTTATTAGTAGATGTACAGTACTGTAAGTTTATTAGTAGATGTACAGTACTGTAAGTTTATTAGTAGATGTACAGTACTGTAAGTTTATTAGTAGATGTACAGTACTATAAATTTATTAGTAGATGTACAGTACTGTAAGTTTATTAGTCGATGTACAGTACTGTAAGTTTATTAGTCGATGTACAGTACTGTAAGTTTATTAGTAGATGTACAGTACTGTAAGTTTATTAGTAGATGTACAGTACTGTAAGTTTATTAGTCGATGTACAGTACTGTAAGTTTATTAGTAGATGTACAGTACTGTAAGTTTATTAGTAGATGTACAGTACTGCAAGTTTATTAGTCGATGTACAGTACTGTAAGTTTATTAGTAGATGTACAGTACTATACATTTATTAGTAGATGTACAGTACTGTAAGTTTATTAGTAGATGTACAGTACTGTAAGTTTATTAGTCGATGTACAGTACTGTAAGTTTATTAGTAGATGTACAATACTGTAAGTTTATTAGTAGATGTACAGTACTGTAAGTTTATTAGTAGATGTACAGTACTGTAAGTTTGTTAGTAGATGTGCAGTACTGTAAGTTTGTTAGTCGATGTACAGTACTGTAAGTTTATTAGTAGATGTACAGTACTGTAGGTTTATTAGTAGATGTACAATACTGCACGCTTGTTAGTAGATGTACAGTACTGTAAGTTTATTAGTAGATGTACAGTACTGTAAGTTTATTAGTAGATGTACAATACTGCACGCTTGTTAGTAGATGTACAGTACTGTAAGTTTATTAGTAGATGTACAGTACTGTAAGTTTATTAGTAGATGTACAGTACTGTAAGTTTATTAGTAGATGTACAGTACTATAAATTTATTAGTAGATGTACAGTACTGTAAGTTTATTAGTAGATGTACAGTTCTGTAAGTTTATTAGTAGATGTACAGTACTGTAAGTTTATTAGTAGATGTACAGTACTGTAAGTTTATTAGTAGATGTACAGTACTATACATTTATTAGTAGATGTACAGTACTGTAAGTTTATTAGTAGATGTACAGTACTGTAAGTTTATTAGTCGATGTACAGTACTGTAAGTTTATTAGTAGATGTACAGTACTGTAAGTTTATTAGTAGATGTACAGTACTGTAAGTTTATTAGTAGATGTACAGTACTGTAAGTTTATTAGTAGATGTACAGTACTATAAATTTATTAGTACAGTACTGTAAGTTTATTAGTAGATGTACAGTACTATAAATTTATTAGTAGATGTACAGTACTGTAAGTTTATTAGTCGATGTACAGTACTGTAAGTTTATTAGTCGATGTACAGTACTGTAAGTTTATTAGTAGATGTACAGTACTGTAAGTTTATTAGTAGATGTACAGTACTGCAAGTTTATTAGTCGATGACAACTGTAAGTATTATAGAGTACAGTACATTTATTAGTAGATGTACAGTACTGTAAGTTTATTAGTAGATGTACAGTACTGTAAGTTTATTAGTCGATGTACAGTACTGTAAGTTTATTAGTAGATGTACAATACTGTAAGTTTATTAGTAGATGTACAGTACTGTAAGTTTATTAGTAGATGTACAGTACTGTAAGTTTGTTAGTAGATGTGCAGTACTGTAAGTTTGTTAGTCGATGTACAGTACTGTAAGTTTATTAGTAGATGTACAGTACTGTAGGTTTATTAGTAGATGAGCAATACTGCACGCTTGTTAGTAGATGTACAGTACTGTAAGTTTATTAGTAGATGTACAGTACTGTAAGTTTATTAGTAGATGTACAATACTGCACGCTTGTTAGTAGATGTACAGTACTGTAAGTTTATTAGTCGATGTACAGTACTGTAAGTTTATTAGTAGATGTACAGTACTATACATTTATTAGTAGATGTACAGTACTGTAAGTTTATTAGTAGATGTACAGTACTGTAAGTTTATTAGTCGATGTACAGTACTGTAAGTTTATTAGTAGATGTACAATACTGTAAGTTTATTAGTAGATGTACAGTACTGTAAGTTTATTAGTAGATGTACAGTACTGTAAGTTTGTTAGTAGATGTGCAGTACTGTAAGTTTGTTAGTCGATGTACAGTACTGTAAGTTTATTAGTAGATGTACAGTACTGTAGGTTTATTAGTAGATGAGCAATACTGCACGCTTGTTAGTAGATGTACAGTACTGTAAGTTTATTAGTAGATGTACAGTACTGTAAGTTTATTAGTAGATGTACAATACTGCACGCTTGTTAGTAGATGTACAGTACTGTAAGTTTATTAGTAGATGTACAATACTGTGAGTTTATAGCTAGATGTATTTTAAACATTGTAAATATTGCTTCGCTTGTTACAATTGTAAAGTAGGTATGGTGATTTTTATGAGTATAAACGATTTTTACTTACTTACTTACTTACTTACATACTTACTTACGTGCTTGCTTGCTTGCTTATTTACTTACTCGCTCGCTCGCTCGTTCACTCACTCACTCACTCACTCACTCACTCACTCACTCGCTCGCTCGCTCGCTCTCTCACTCACTTACTCACTCTCTTGCTTACAGTATTCATTATGCAAACAACATTACTGAGCTGTGAATATTCCATTTACTAATTTCTGTCACAGAAAACTCTTTAACTCAGGTGTTTTTTCATGTTCTGAGGTGAGCGATGTAAAGAATTTTACATCACAGAGGTAACATTCTCAATTGCATGCAGATAATTTTCACCTGCCTCCTTTCACCTGCCCTTCCTAACTCGTTTATTACCGATCATGCTATCCAGAGGAAATTGGTCGTCGCTCAGGGAGAAATAAATGCTGACGACTGGCAAACGCACGAGACTGACGAAGCCATTTATACGTCAGAGCGTATCTATGTGGTGATAGGGGTGTAACTCGCATTGAGGAAATGAAATGTTATCAGTACTTTCTGCATATTAATAATATATTTGTTATAATAATAATAATAATAAAATGAGTTGACTTGAGAAATTATAGGTCAGATATATAACAAAACTTACATCACGGGGAAGGTGAAGTTGTTAAGATAAGATAACGAGATAAGTTACAATTTCACTAACAGAGATTCATTGCCAATTTTTCACAATTAAAAGGAGATCTGTGTTCTAGGAATATATTCGATGACAGTTCATGCAGCTGCAAAAATTCGACTGAGAGTGTTATTATTATCGACCATTATTTTTTTGAGTGTTCAAACTATGACATGCACAGAACACTATTATTGAATCAGCTCTGCAGCAGCATCAGCATCAGCAGCAGCAGCAGCAGCAGCGGCAACAACAATAACGACAATGGCGACGACGACAACGACAACGACAACGACAATAACAGCAACAGCAACAGCAACAGCAACAACAACAACAACAACAACAACAACAACAATGACAACGACAATGGCGACGACAACAATGACAACGAGAACGACAACGACAACAACAGCAACAACAACAACAACAACAACAATGACAACGACAATGGCGACGACGACAACGACAACGACAATGGCGACGACGACAACGACAACGACAACGACAACGACAATAACAGCAACAGCAACAGCAACAGCAACAACAACAACAACAACAACAACAACAACAATGACAACGACAATGGCGACGACAACAATGACAACGAGAACGACAACGACAACAACAGCAACAACAACGACAACGACAACGACAACGACAACGACAACGACAACAACAGCAGCAACAACAACGACAACGACAATGGCGACGACGACAACAACAACAACAACAACAACAACAACAACAATATTGAGTGAGTGGTTCTAAATATTAATGAAAATTAGGTTTCTTCAAAGACAAAGAGAAGGATGGGATCAAAACATTCGATAAACTTGAAATAAGGTTAATGAGAGCAATTGGCAAATCGGATAGTATGTTACTGTTAGGATGGAAGACTTTAACTTATAACACAATACCTTCTATCATCAAAACGTTTATCAGTATCCCTCCTCACAGTAGTGGCAAAACAGTGGTGTTATCTTAATCAAGTTATCTTAATTTACATACTATTAACAAATAATAATCTTTCCATCTTTTATATCATCTCATATATGAGCTTCATTCATTACATCATTCCATTTTAAGCACTAATGTTTTTTTGTTTTTTTTACCATACGATTCACTTTAAATTTTCAGATTATTTCCATTACTTTTTTTTCTATCACTGTGTGGGACAATCTAACAAGCCCTGCTTTTTGATTGCCCGCAACACATTTACATTCGTATATAGGTGAACAGTGTTTGAGGCTTTTCCTGTGCAGAAACAATAAAAGCTTATTGTACCGAGTACGCGATTGTAGTATTATGTGACCCATTTAATTGTCAGTCTACTACACTAAAGTACCGAATTAGTCTATGCTGCCATCTACAGTCGTTGTTTTACACTAATTATACAAAGTTTGTCTGAGATTGACTTTTGTTTCTAAATATTATTTCCTTTTGCTTTTATAGATAATCATTAATCCGAGTAATTAGATTGTTAATTTCATGCTTTAATTCTGGTTCTAACTGTCTTATTCAAGTTTAAATAGAGAAAAATTATAACATTATAACACAGTTTTCTGTAAACCAATAATCTTTATTCTGCTATCAAAGAAGCCAAGTAGACTTTGATTTTGGTATAACTAGTAGTCTTTAGAGTATAGGTGACCTTTCCAATTATGGTATGTATGCAAGAATGTGATGTACCTTCCAATAGGAACTTGTATGTCTGGTCATGTGATTACAACTCTATTCTCTCAGGCATGCAAGTTTCAGTTGATCTAGAGACAGCATTGAGAAAGGATGCAAATTTTCTACTGTAAAATATCATATTGCTAACTTTATGACTGT
>JAQGDQ010001376.1:0-43906 GCA_030141605.1 Tubiluchus corallicola
AAATAGCCAAAAAACAACTAATGATCTTTGTACATGCCACGCAATCCTGTCATTAACACGGAATTAGAATGATTTTCTTATTGTGTGTGTCAAAATGTAAGCACACTTTCTCGCACAAGCATAACCTTCACTCAATAAATTTTATTCAAAAACCTCTTACTGTACGAGATGGGAAAGTTTCATCACAAAAGATTTGAAGAATATCTTACAAATGACTTAGTTTTAACTACCGTATTTATTCGAGTACAATGCGCAAAATTTTCTACCCAAAAAAGAACTCAAAGTTTGGGTGCGCGTTATTAACGAGGGCTGGGGTGACACGCTTAGATGTATCAGTATATTATTTGTGCAATGACTCATTAGTCGAAGATATCGCTGACCACAATTGCAAAACATCGAATGCAGCCACATCTCTCGACCCACAAAACGCCTGTGGCCTATTTTTAGTAACAGTATCCAAAGCACTTGCGTGGATGATCTAAAATAAATAATTCTCGATGGCTCATGCGCAACACTCATTGCAGAGGCGAGGCCTAGCTAAGGAAATAATCCATAATATTTGCGTCATCAGCAGACGCAATATTTCGGTATTGTGTTCATAGTTTACTTTACGTTGTCAATAAATGATTTTTGATATCATGGCCGCACTTGTTCAACAACGTTTGTCACTTACAATGTTTGGTATGAGCCGAGAAAAAGTGAAACAAAATTTTATACCGATTTTCAATCGAAAATTAGCGGTGCGCGTTATACCCGTGTGCGCGTTATACTCGAATAAATACGGTAAGTAAGGTTAAAGGCACGCTAATGAAGTATCGTATACATAAGAAATTTGGTCAGGTTAGAAATATTTCCTGAATATTCTAGGTGAATTTCAATTTTCAAATGCTGAAACTTTGTGCCAAAGTTCAACCAATGTTGAACATACATGACAATCATTAATTGCATCAATTCTATATCCAATTTATGATCAAATTTAACAAAATTTAGGAACTGTAAGTTAGTCGCTTTAACAGAATTTTCGTCACCTCTTCAGCAGACACAAAAAGACAAATAGCTATAGAGATGATTTAAATTTAAAACGATTAAAAATGTGATCATAATATTTTGGCTCGCCTTGCGGGTGGGAGTCGTCATCAAATGAAGAGAATAGAATTTTTTAAAAATTATAATGTATAATTCAAAATATAGAATTTAATTTCGACATGTGACAGCATATCATGAAAAGAAAGAACAAAATACAATGGCAATAATATGATATCAGAATTTAAAAGGTTTTAAAAGTTAAATGAATGAATTAATATAAAAATTTACCATAAAAATATAAAATACTACATAAAACATATATACTAATACAAACATTTAGAATGTATAACTTTTTCAGATCTATTTCTACATTTTATTACATTTTACCACGTTTTACTTCATTTTCATTTGTGTAAGTTAACACTGTTATGAAAAATGATCGTAACACAGATTACCAAGTCGGCTTTAGTCGTTCCCGATGAACCGTCTCTGAGAAAAGAGTTCACAATTGTTAATTTTCCAAGATCGGCTACGAGGATTTCCGATGACCGCGCACTGTGCGGGATGAGAATGACCGGTGAGCCGGCCTGAATGTCCAGGAGTATTCGAGCACCCGTATTAGGACGGTTGCTCACCTAAAAACGTAAAATGAAATGCAAAAACAAATAAACGAAGAAATTCACATAAAAAGACAGTTTCTTCCTTCACAAGCACCTTATGCTTGCTAAACTAGTAATTCCTAACTAGGTGAGCAATTACAAAAGTAAGAATGCTTCAAATTAACACCATCATTTAAACAAGTCAACCAATGGCCACTCACAATCAAGTACAACAGCAGAAAAATTAAAATCTGAATACGTGTCCAGAGATAGAATTCTTGTACATAGTAAATTAGGAAGTTGCAGTTAACAGAGATAAACTTTCTGGTAAAGAATTCCACAGATAAGAAGCCCAAGAGAAAATATGAATTTACAGTCCTGGGACCATCCCATTAAAGTAGTGCTAAAAGAGACTTAACCTCTGATCAGACCCAAACAGACAGGCAATACGATTATGGAATCTGTCGCATGGTCTAAGATAACAAGTTGAGATATTAACCCAGTTACCAACCTTAACAAATTACTAATCCAGCAATACCTGCAGTACTTGATGCATGATCTTAGCTGACTGTTGCAAGACTATTTTGCCATAAACTATTAAACTTAATGACTACGGCCATATCACGTTGAAAATACCGGTTCTTGTCTGATCACCGAAGTTAAGCAATGTAGAGCCTGGTTAGTACTTGGATACCTAAGAATACCAGGTGCTGTAGGCTTGCGGGATGCCCACACTGTATCTCGACACTAGGCAGAGGTGCTGCACAAGCAGCTAACAGCTAGAGGGCGGAGGAGGTCAAGTGACCCAACGGCCATGTGTAGAGGAGCAAACCTTCCAAATCAGGAGTGGAGCCCCGAAGGCGGACCAATGCAGCATGCTCACTGACTCCGGCAGCTCCTGCAGTCAACCTGGTGCCAAACACATCGCTCCGCTTTCCTTTGGACTACACCAGGGAGGAAGAGAGAGGGGTTCCTGTTGTCTGGGCAACTCAGGATCTCCATACACTTTGCCCAGGCGTGCGCCCTGGAGACGTTCAAGGATCGCACTGCTCAGCCACAGTCGACACTGCAGCTCCATCAATGTGATCAATAACTGACTCTCTTGATGCACACTCCATTGTCTTCCCAGACAGAAGGATGCCAACAATAACAACAACATGTAGACCTTTTTTGTCAGGATTGTGTCAAACAAGTTAAGTTTAAAGATGGCGACGTAATCAAGTACATACCGTGTGGCCAGCAGAAGTGGCCTGCATACGACCCAGAATGTCCTGAAGTCGAATGAATCGCAAGCAGAACGACAGAACTTCCTGCGCAAAACGCTGCGTGTGAACGATGCGTACGGATGACATGCGTAGTTTAACCTTTGCAAACAAGTTAAGCATAAAGATGGCGACGTAATCAAGTACATACCGTGTGGCCAGCAGAGGTGGCCCGCATACGACCCAGAATGTCCTGAAGTTGAATGAATCGCAGGCAGAACGACAGAACTTCCTGCGCAAAACGCTGCGTGTGAACGATGCGTATGGATGACATTCGCAGCTTGACCTTTGCGTCGCATTCACGTACCAATTCCAGGTCGGGCGTGCCGTACCTAAAAGCAACAAGTGTGAAAGTGCCTTAAATAATCTAAGAGCTCATTCACACAGACTCGTTTATATAAAAAAACTGAAACATTTACAAAGTCTTGACATGGGTAATATTAACATACATTAAGTATTTAAGTTAATGCTTTGCTTGCTTTGAGTTGATTTTGCCTTTAAACATACACAAACACCTAAAAAATGTCATGAGCCTGTAAGTGAACTTGTATTTTTAATAAGGGGCAGCTGACCAAGTGACCAATAGGTCTTTCGCTGCTCCTTCTCAGTTGCAATAAAATGTAAAAATAATTATGTCGAATTTTAACTGATTTTGAGAAAATAAATTGAATTGAATTGAATTGAATATTTACAGATGATGAAGTTTTGATGAACTAGCACTTTCTAATAATTATATAAAACAGGCATAAAGAAAGAGTGTGAAATACAAAATTAATCATCTTAATCGTATAATAAAAATTCACATAAAAAAAATTTTTGCTTGTACTTGAACACGTGGAAGTGCAGAGCCTCGTCTCCGACAGTTTTAAATCTTTCCCTGTAGAGGGTGTTGTGAGGCGTAAGATCGATTACGGACATGCTGCCGAGTTTGCCGCTCAGCGTCATGTTGCCGTCGCGGAGCGAGATGTCCGAGACAAAGTTGGACATGTTGGCACGTGCTAAGACGTAATCCGTCTTGTTGAGAACCAAGTTGAAGCTTTTCACGAGCATCTTAATTTCAGAGTTGATGATTTCTTTATCTTCTGAAAGAGATTTTGCACTCCAGACATAACCAATCAATAAGTAAATATGGAATAATAGCTGCTGAGTTAAACTAGATGCTAAATTGCTACCATACTACAGAGTACACATACAAGGCAGTGGCGTCGTGCTACAGAGGCCCGTAGTTTTAGAAAATGTCAAAAATTTGAAGGGTGTCAGTGGCTCGTAATGAGACCAATAAGGTGTAAAATTGAGACAAAATGGGAATTCGTTTGAATTTCTTCAAATAGATGGCGTTGACGCAAATTTCACGCATGCGCCGTAGTTTCGCCACACCGCCACGTTTGAAATGCGTTTGCGACAAATTACTTACATATGTTTTGGTAGTCGTCTTTTTGCCGAATCTTTGGATTCCTGACAGCTAATAAATACTTAATTAAATTTTAATTTAATTTTAATTAAGTTTCCGTTGCTATAGCTTTAAGTTAAATGGCAGTTGGGAATAAATAAATCGTTTTTCTTGCACGCAAAATACTGTGTGGGAATTCAAAGCTATAAGTTTTTTAAACAGTTAAGTTCCGCCATTATATACAGTCGCCCCCCCCCCCAATTTTTTTTGGTGCACGACGCCCCTGTATCACTGAGTAATTAAATTAGTAGGTGCTGCTTAATGAGACTGAAGTGTTTTGATCCAATTAACCGACTGAACCTATTAGCCAGTATTACTAATATAGAAGTATGAGTCACCAGCTTACTGTGCACTGCAAAGGTTTTTAATGAATTTTTGAAGCGAGGTAATGCCTAAATTCCTTTGTGCAGATAAAATTTTTTAAAAATATATTTTCAAATATTAAGTTATATAACTGAATTAGCAATAAATTAAAAAGTATGCTTTTCTAAATCACACAAGTCTGCTTATTTGCAAAAATTTCAAAATCCCTTCAAAGTTGGCTATACTGTATAAGTATAAATAAAGACACTACTACTTATACTTCATTTTATCGCGAAGAAATTGGCTCACAAAGTTCCTCTAATGATAAAAACATTGAAAATCTGTTGTTGTACTGTACCTGTACCTGTACCTGTACCTGTACCTATACCTGCACCTGTACCTGTACCTGTACCTGTACCTGTACCTGTACCTGTATCTGCATCTCTGGCATAACAGCAGCATATAACTGCTTAAACTTTCTGCCAAAGACACTTTCACGCAAATGATTAAATGTTTAACATCAGGGAATTCTTGTGTAAAGAGGTTAATTGCAGTGGACAGGCGGGTTAAAGCAAACCATCAGGCTAGCATAATTAGTGTATGATAAACATTCCTGCTTACAAACAAAGCGGTACTGAACATGATTGTTTCTGTGTATAGAAAAGGACAAAAGTGAACTAAGATGATATAAAAATCACAAAAGCTTATTTGTCACACAAAAGTGTCTTATTGAAGCACGTGAAGCAAAAATATTGAGTCAATTAGGCGGAGTTATTTGAGTCAATTACCGACAGTTTTATGTACATTTGAAAAGAACTGGTCCGTACCAGGTGTTTTTGAGTCAATTAAGCGATTGAATCTATTAAGCGGTGGCCACTGCACGATGAAAACTTTTCCTCAACTTCTTATGTGAAACCAGCAATAGGTTCTCCAGAGGTAACAGAAAGTTACAAATTACAAATTAAAAAGCACATGCACAACAGCATAGCAGAAAATACAACAGCAACAGCAACAACAACAGATTTTCAATGTTTTTATCATTAGAGGAACTTTGTGAGCCAATTTCTTCGCGATAAAATGAAGTATAAGTAGTAGTGTCTTTATTTATACTTATACAGTATAGCCAACTTTGAAGGGATTTTGAAATTTTTGCAAATAAGCAGACTTGTGTGATTTAGAAAAGCATACTTTTTAATTTATTGCTAATTCAGTTATATAACTTAATATTTGAAAATATATTTTTAAAAAATTTTATCTGCACAAAGGAATTTAGGCATTACCTCGCTTCAAAAATTCATTAAAAACCTTTGCAGTGCACAGTAAGCTGGTGACTCATACTTCTATATTAGTAATACTGGCTAATAGGTTCAGTCGGTTAATTGGATCAAAACACTTCAGTCTCATTAAGCAGCACCTACTAATTTAATTACTCAGTGATACAGGGGCGTCGTGCACCAAAAAAAATTGGGGGGGGGGGCGACTGTATATAATGGCGGAACTTAACTGTTTAAAAAACTTATAGCTTTGAATTCCCACACAGTATTTTGCGTGCAAGAAAAACGATTTATTTATTCCCAACTGCCATTTAACTTAAAGCTATAGCAACGGAAACTTAATTAAAATTAAATTAAAATTTAATTAAGTATTTATTAGCTGTCAGGAATCCAAAGATTCGGCAAAAAGACGACTACCAAAACATATGTAAGTAATTTGTCGCAAACGCATTTCAAACGTGGCGGTGTGGCGAAACTACGGCGCATGCGTGAAATTTGCGTCAACGCCATCTATTTGAAGAAATTCAAACGAATTCCCATTTTGTCTCAATTTTACACCTTATTGGTCTCATTACGAGCCACTGACACCCTTCAAATTTTTGACATTTTCTAAAACTACGGGCCTCTGTAGCACGACGCCACTGCCTTGTATGTGTACTCTGTAGTATGGTAGCAATTTAGCATCTAGTTTAACTCAGCAGCTATTATTCCATATTTACTTATTGATTGGTTATGTCTGGAGTGCAAAATCTCTTTCAGAAGATAAAGAAATCATCAACTCTGAAATTAAGATGCTCGTGAAAAGCTTCAACTTGGTTCTCAACAAGACGGATTACGTCTTAGCACGTGCCAACATGTCCAACTTTGTCTCGGACATCTCGCTCCGCGACGGCAACATGACGCTGAGCGGCAAACTCGGCAGCATGTCCGTAATCGATCTTACGCCTCACAACACCCTCTACAGGGAAAGATTTAAAACTGTCGGAGACGAGGCTCTGCACTTCCACGTGTTCAAGTACAAGCAAAAATTTTTTTTATGTGAATTTTTATTATACGATTAAGATGATTAATTTTGTATTTCACACTCTTTCTTTATGCCTGTTTTATATAATTATTAGAAAGTGCTAGTTCATCAAAACTTCATCATCTGTAAATATTCAATTCAATTCAATTCAATTTATTTTCTCAAAATCAGTTAAAATTCGACATAATTATTTTTACATTTTATTGCAACTGAGAAGGAGCAGCGAAAGACCTATTGGTCACTTGGTCAGCTGCCCCTTATTAAAAATACAAGTTCACTTACAGGCTCATGACATTTTTTAGGTGTTTGTGTATGTTTAAAGGCAAAATCAACTCAAAGCAAGCAAAGCATTAACTTAAATACTTAATGTATGTTAATATTACCCATGTCAAGACTTTGTAAATGTTTCAGTTTTTTTATATAAACGAGTCTGTGTGAATGAGCTCTTAGATTATTTAAGGCACTTTCACACTTGTTGCTTTTAGGTACGGCACGCCCGACCTGGAATTGGTACGTGAATGCGACGCAAAGGTCAAGCTGCGAATGTCATCCATACGCATCGTTCACACGCAGCGTTTTGCGCAGGAAGTTCTGTCGTTCTGCCTGCGATTCATTCAACTTCAGGACATTCTGGGTCGTATGCGGGCCACATCTGCCGGGCACACGGTATTTACTTGATTACGTCGCCATCTTTATGCTTAACTTGTTTGCAAAGGTCAAATTACGCATGTAATCCATTCGCAGCGTTTTGCGCAGGAAGTTCTGTCATTCTGCTTGCGATTCATTCGACTTCAGGACATTCTGGGTCGTATGCAGGCCACTTCTGCTGGCCACACGGTATGTACTTGATTACGTCGCCATCTTTAAACTTAACTTGTTTGACACAATCCTGACAAAAAAGGTCTACATGTTGTTGTTATTGTTGGCATCCTTCTGTCTGGGAAGACAATGGAGTGTGCATCAAGAGAGTCAGTTATTGATCACATTGATGGAGCTGCAGTGTCGACTGTGGCTGAGCAGTGCGATCCTTGAACGTCTCCAGGGCGCACGCCTGGGCAAAGTGTATGGAGATCCTGAGTTGCCCAGACAACAGGAACCCCTCTCTCTTCCTCCCTGGTGTAGTCCAAAGGAAAGCGGAGCGATGTGTTTGGCACCAGGTTGACTGCAGGAGCTGCCGGAGTCAGTGAGCATGCTGCATTGGTCCGCCTTCGGGGCTCCACTCCTGATTTGGAAGGTTTGCTCCTCTACACATGGCCGTTGGGTCACTTGACCTCCTCCGCCCTCTAGCTGTTAGCTGCTTGTGCAGCACCTCTGCCTAGTGTCGAGATACAGTGTGGGCATCCCGCAAGCCTACAGCACCTGGTATTCTTAGGTATCCAAGTACTAACCAGGCTCTACATTGCTTAACTTCGGTGATCAGACAAGAACCGGTATTTTCAACGTGATATGGCCGTAGTCATTAAGTTTAATAGTTTATGGCAAAATAGTCTTGCAACAGTCAGCTAAGATCATGCATCAAGTACTGCAGGTATTGCTGGATTAGTAATTTGTTAAGGTTGGTAACTGGGTTAATATCTCAACTTGTTATCTTAGACCATGCGACAGATTCCATAATCGTATTGCCTGTCTGTTTGGGTCTGATCAGAGGTTAAGTCTCTTTTAGCACTACTTTAATGGGATGGTCCCAGGACTGTAAATTCATATTTTCTCTTGGGCTTCTTATCTGTGGAATTCTTTACCAGAAAGTTTATCTCTGTTAACTGCAACTTCCTAATTTACTATGTACAAGAATTCTATCTCTGGACACGTATTCAGATTTTAATTTTTCTGCTGTTGTACTTGATTGTGAGTGGCCATTGGTTGACTTGTTTAAATGATGGTGTTAATTTGAAGCATTCTTACTTTTGTAATTGCTCACCTAGTTAGGAATTACTAGTTTAGCAAGCATAAGGTGCTTGTGAAGGAAGAAACTGTCTTTTTATGTGAATTTCTTCGTTTATTTGTTTTTGCATTTCATTTTACGTTTTTAGGTGAGCAACCGTCCTAATACGGGTGCTCGAATACTCCTGGACATTCAGGCCGGCTCACCGGTCATTCTCATCCCGCACAGTGCGCGGTCATCGGAAATCCTCGTAGCCGATCTTGGAAAATTAACAATTGTGAACTCTTTTCTCAGAGACGGTTCATCGGGAACGACTAAAGCCGACTTGGTAATCTGTGTTACGATCATTTTTCATAACAGTGTTAACTTACACAAATGAAAATGAAGTAAAACGTGGTAAAATGTAATAAAATGTAGAAATAGATCTGAAAAAGTTATACATTCTAAATGTTTGTATTAGTATATATGTTTTATGTAGTATTTTATATTTTTATGGTAAATTTTTATATTAATTCATTCATTTAACTTTTAAAACCTTTTAAATTCTGATATCATATTATTGCCATTGTATTTTGTTCTTTCTTTTCATGATATGCTGTCACATGTCGAAATTAAATTCTATATTTTGAATTATACATTATAATTTTTAAAAAATTCTATTCTCTTCATTTGATGACGACTCCCACCCGCAAGGCGAGCCAAAATATTATGATCACATTTTTAATCGTTTTAAATTTAAATCATCTCTATAGCTATTTGTCTTTTTGTGTCTGCTGAAGAGGTGACGAAAATTCTGTTAAAGCGACTAACTTACAGTTCCTAAATTTTGTTAAATTTGATCATAAATTGGATATAGAATTGATGCAATTAATGATTGTCATGTATGTTCAACATTGGTTGAACTTTGGCACAAAGTTTCAGCATTTGAAAATTGAAATTCACCTAGAATATTCAGGAAATATTTCTAACCTGACCAAATTTCTTATGTATACGATACTTCATTAGCGTGCCTTTAACCTTACTTACCGTATTTATTCGAGTATAACGCGCACACGGGTATAACGCGCACCGCTAATTTTCGATTGAAAATCGGTATAAAATTTTGTTTCACTTTTTCTCGGCTCATACCAAACATTGTAAGTGACAAACGTTGTTGAACAAGTGCGGCCATGATATCAAAAATCATTTATTGACAACGTAAAGTAAACTATGAACACAATACCGAAATATTGCGTCTGCTGATGACGCAAATATAATTGATTATTTCCTTAGCTACGCCTCGCCTCTGCAATGAGTGTTGCGCATGAGCCATTGAGAATTATTTATTTTAGATCGTCCGCGCAAGTGCTTTGGATACTGTTACTAAAAATAGACCATAGGCGTTTTGTGGGTCGAGAGATGTGGCTGCATTCGATGTTTTGCGATTGTGGTCAGCGATATCTTCGACTAATGAGTTATTGCACAAATAATATATTGATACATCTAAGCGTGTCACCCCAGCCCTCGTTTATAATGCGCACCCAAACTTTGAGTTCTTTTTTAGGTAGAAAATTTTGCACGTTATACTCGAATAAATACGGTAGTTAAAACTAAGTCATTTGTAAGATATTCTTCAAATCTTTTGTGATGAAACTTTCCCATCTCGTACAGTAAGAGGTTTTTGAATAAAATTTATTGGTTTTTGTATGTTATGCTTTTGTGTAGCAGTGAGAAAGTGTGCTTACATTTTGAATAAGAAAATCATTCTAATTCCGTGTTAATGACAGGATTGCGTGGCATGTACAAAGATCATTAGTTGTTTTTTGGCTAATTAAATCATCCACCTGGCCACCCTGTACCAGTCACGTACTTGGCAACCCAATCAGTAGGGGTGAGCATCGAACGTTCGCATTATATTCGAACGACTTTTTTTAGTTTGAACTCGATTCGAATCCAAAACTATAGATTTGAATAATTCAGCAATTCAATCACATAATGTTCTTTATCATTAAAACGATTGAAACATCATGCAATTAGCATAATTTAGCTGTGATTTCTGTGCACAATTTTAAACAAATTACTAGTCGTTTTATTGCAGAACAAAATTGAATGATATGCATGATCTTTGTAAGATTAATTTTCACTAGTGGTTCGAAAACTTGTTTGAAAATCTTTCAGTCTCAATTCAAATTCGGATTGCATTCAAAACACCGAAGTTCAGTTCGATTCCAATTCGAAAGTCAAAAATTCGGTTCTATTCGAATTCGCATTCTGGCAGAGAATGCTCACCTCTACCAATCAGGGCAAATGATAGTGTATTATGTTGGTTGAAGTCTTGTTATTACATATGTTTTTAGAATCATCTTCCATTTTAATGTCTGTTTCATGTAGGCTTCGATGAAGCAGCCCTTCCAGAACATCACTGATAGCAGTAAAATGTCTTTATCTTTGCCACAGTCAATCTCTCCAAGGTATGAACCAATTTATTATCTCTGATTCTTATTCGCTATTTGTCGTAGATTGCAGGTGTTAATTTGTTGTTAGTTGCACGGCGTAGCGTCATCACGCACTTTTTGCAACGAGAATAGCTCACCATAAACTGAGCGACAATATTTCTTTTTAAAAGGGCTTATAATTGAAAGACTTTGCAAAGACTATAATATCACAGATTGTACATAATACTGCTTGTATTGTTGTTGAGTGGTGATCAGTCTCACTTCTTAATGCCGTATATAACTAGCTAATATGCTGCTTTGGTGATGTAAGGGACATGAGTTCAAATCCTCGAGAAGTTAAAATTTTTCTAGCTCCAAGCCATCTTATCTCATAACAACTATAAATCTTCTACAGTTAATTTGAAACTTAACGTTTTCGTGCGACATTCATTTGTAGAAATTAATACAAAGTGACTCAAAATTAACTATGAACTTTCAAATATACATTATGAAGTATTGAACAAGTCTCCTTAAAATGCTCTGTAGCTCATAGAAATGTTTTCTTTGTTTTGTTGAATTTAATTTTAAATTTGAACCCGTTGTAAAGATGCAGTTTTTAATACATTTGCTTGCTATACGTGCGTTTGCCTTGAGCTTGCGGTATTGTAAATATGTAAGCTTGTTTATGTGATTGTACATGATTACATAAATATATTGATGATAGGGACCAGTGTTTATGCAATCTCTGTCTTGTTTTGGAAGGCCAAAATTTCGAAAAAACATTTGGCCAAAATTTCGAAAAAATTGGGAGTTGGGTCCGGGAAAACGTCCGTTGCGGGATGCCGTGGCCCTCTCGCGAATTCTAAATATGCCTACTACACCCACCGCTGAATGGGCTATCTAACCGTAGCCGGCACCGCCCCCGGCCCGTTCCCGTTCTTCAGAAATAAGAGGTACAAGTTTTGCAAAAAACAGCCGAAAAATGGCCATTTTGGAGGTTTTTCGTCCCGGTGGGCCCGATTCGAAAAATAGATCGAGACCTTTCGTTTGATGTATAGATCGCCGCAAATGGTGCCGTCGTCGAAGCTGTAGCCACGAATCTTATATATATATAACATACCAGCAAAATTAGTATATACGACTGAATGCACTGATATTATTGTCAATGCATCACGCAGTCATGCAGCAACTGACAGAAAACATCCGATTCTGTTTTGCCATAAGAAATGCGATATTCGCTTATTTTCTAGGAATCATCCTAGAAAGGATCAGGAAGGAATTCGTAATTATGACTTCATATTTTTTTACATTTTACATCTGGAGTAGTAGGCCTACAGATGATGTAGTCAAGTACAAGACGTGTTTGTATAAGCAAAATGTGATTAATTTAATAATTTTCTTATAATTACTTACCCTTTAGAGTGAAAACTAAGGACTTTAACCCGTGTTCACTTGTCTGATTGTTTTGTGATTCGTCTGGGGTGGAATTTGACACACCTCGTCGTAACGCCAACATTTTTTCCTGTCCCAAAGCGGGCGGGCGTGTATAACGAAGTTTGACTGTACTGCAGATTAGGGGCGAGCGTTCTCTACCGGAAAGAGAATTCGAATCGAATTTGTGACTTTCCAATTAGCATTGAACCGAATTTCGGTATTCCGAATTCACTAGTCAATAGTGGTCTTACAAAGATAATGCATATTGCTTGATTTTGTTCGACAGTAAAACCACGATTAGCTTGTTTAAAATTTTGCACAGAAACTGCAGCTAAATTGCGGAGAGACTTGAAACATGGCATTAACTATTTTGTTAATCTACTTTAAACAAATAAAGATTATATATAAAGATTTATATATATATATATATAAATTGTGCTAATTGCATACAGTTTCAAACATTTTAATGGTAAATAACTCATGTGTCTGAAGTGTGGAATTATTCTAATTAATTTATGGTTCGGATTCGAATAAAAAAACTCATTCGAATCGAATTCAAACGTTCGAAGCTCACCCCTGCTGCTGATTAACGTGAACAATGCGCTTAATCACAACCGACATTGTTTGCACACACAACATGCTATAATAATATTACACACATACAAAATCATTCGAAACAAGAAATATATATTAGGATTGTTAATCGTGACTAAAGTTCGTGTTCGTAAAGATCGCCTACACACCGTCAACTTTAAGCGTACAACTCTGGGTTGAAATAAGTAATATCATAATGTTGTCCAACTGGAATCGTTGGTTAGCATTTCCCATTTTTAGTAAAATCTGTGAAGCGATTAAAAAATCTTTAAAATTGATGATGTTGTTTTCTAATTCATACCGAGGCGTACTTAAAATAACTACTGTAGCCAATTGAAAGACTCGTTACAATTCTGCCGATTCCAATTTGACTTGACTGTTAGCGCAACTTCAGTTAGTAGAACGGCACAGCTTCTAACGACGCAAGTGTGAAAAATTTGTTTGAAAGACGTTAGTATGCACCGCCGAAGATTTGCAACTAAGTGAACAACAGGGCCAATCTTAGGTAGCACTGAGAATCTACCTTTACAACACACCCTCTCATCATGGAGCTGCCACACCCTCTCGTCATGGAGCTGCCAACCCAAACAGCCAACTACAGGGACCGTAGGTGCGGGAAAAATGGTATCTTCTTTTTGGGTAGATCATTATTTTGTACAAATTATAGAGCATTTTTGTAGAACGGTACAGCTAGAGTGTATGATTTTTGCAATTTGTCATTATTATTGTATCACATTTTAGATGCGTTTGTTGAAGGTATTCTACAATGACGTGCAGTGAAACTGCAGCAGACGTGAAGATACCTTGAATTTCACTCGTATCTTGCATAACATCATCTTAGGAAAATGTCTCCATAATTGTAGATATTGCACGAGCAAACCTAGTAATTCCTTTTTTTAAATGACTCTATTAACAGATCTGTCTTAAAATAGCCCTAATGAAAGACTTCACCATCTTAAGATGATCAGCCCTTTTGACAGACTAACTGCCTTAAGATCTTTCCTGTTGATAGACTTCACCATCTTAAGATGATCAGCCCTTTTGACAGACTAACTGCCTAAGATGGCTCTGTTGGTAGATTGGCTCAAATCCTGTCCGGTTGATAGAGTAACTGCCTTAAGACCTGCCCTGTTGATAGACTAACTGCCTTAAGATCAGCCGTGGTGATAGACTAACTGCCTTAAGATCAGCCCTGTTGGTAGACTAACTGCCTTAAGATCAGCCGTCATGATAGACTAATTGCCTTAAGATCAGCCGTCGTGATAGACTAACTGCCTTAAGATCAGCCCTGTTGGTAGACTACCTGCCTTAAGATCAGCCGTCGTGATAGACTAACTGCCTTAAGATCAGCCCTGTTGATAGACTAACTGCCTTAAGATCAGCCCTGTTGATAGACTAACTGCCTTAAGATCAGCCGTCGTGATAGACTAACTGCCTTAAGATCAGCCCTGTTGATAGACTAACTGCCTTAAGATCAGCCCTGTTGGTAGACTAACTACCTTAAGACCTGCCCTGTTGATAGACTAACTGCCTTAAGATCAGCCCTGTTGATAGACTAACTGCATTAAGATCAGCCCTGTTGATAGACTAACTGCATTAAGATCAGCCGTTGTGAGGCCATTAACTTCATCTCTTAATGAAAACTATTTAACATCAGAACACTGAAAGCAGATGCATCGAGTTCAAAAGATCTAATCATTTAACCTCGAGTATAATATACATCATTAAAATATATTCTATATAAAGCAAATAATTCCTGTTATGCTATCCCGGTCAAGCCTAATTACTTATTCCTGTCGTCGTCCTCGAAGTGACCTTGAACGTGGTCGATGTACGCCTGCAGGTTCTTGTCCGAGTAGAACACGACGTCGCACACGGGACAGATGCGCATGCCGTGACTCTTCACGTGCTCGTCGATCGCTTGCGGAGTGGAGCAGTCGATCTTCTTGTGACACTCCGGGCAGACCAGATCCGCTAGCGAGTTGTGACGGTGGTCGCGGAGGGTCAGCAGGCTGGTCAGGTCGGCAAAACTGAAGTCTTCTTCGGCCGGGAAGAACCTGCGAGGGAAGAATTTACGTAAGAACCGTTGCGGAAAAGTTCCGATCCCGATCTCTTAGAACAAATGCTTGTGATGTTTCATGCATTAATGCTTTAAAAAGATTCCTACTCTTGCTAAAAAAACTGCAAATCTATAACTTACATATAGTTGGCATTTAACAAGTGAGGTGACCAAGTTCAAGACATGGTGCATTTAGGCTGGAGGGTTTTCTTGTCAAGCAATTTAAATGTGGGTTCATACTAGAAAGCAAAATCTGCAAGAGAGGGAGAGAGAAGGAGAGGGTGAGGGAGAGAGAAGAGAGAGCAAGAGCAGAGAGAGAGAGAGAGAGAAAGAGAGAGAGAGAAGAGAGAGGGGAAAGAGAGAGAGAGAGAGAGACAGAAGAGAGAGCGGAAAGAGAGAGAGAGAGACAGAAGAGAGAGGGGAAAGAGAGAGAGAGAGAGAGAGGGGGGGAAGGAGGGAGGAATGGGAGAGAGATGGAGGGAGACAGAGAGAGGGAGAGACAGAGGGAGGGAGGGAGAGAGAGAGAGAGAGAGAGGAGAGCAAGGATGATGAAGAGAGAGAGGAGAGCAAGGATGATGAAGAGAGAGCTTGATAAAATCAGTCGCTTACTCATCTTCTCCGGCATCTGCATCTGCATCCTTATTGTCTTCAGGTTTTGCTTTTGCAACACCAGGTGTCGCCGGCTTCTGTGCGCTTGCTCCAGTATCGCTCATCACAGATGTTTGGCCTCCTACGGCACCTGTTAGAATATGAACGACGTTTATTTGATAGAATTTGTAGTGAGGCTGTAGAAGCCTGTACACACTTCTTGGAGAGAACTGTTTTTTTTTTGCTTTGAGATCCACCGGGGAAGTGGGGTGTGTGAGGCCTCCACAAATTTTTGAACTGCTAGAACGTCGGAGAAGCATTTTCGAAGAGAAAATATGGAGTGATACAGTATGTTCGCATAAAGCAAAAAAAAATAATGTTACCTTGGCGCGAGGCCCCCCTGGAGGGTGAAGCCCCGGGGAAGTATAATTTAAATTTGTTACCTTCAACCAGCTGTTCCTTGACGTGCTGTGGCCACGCCACCCCCGGTGCTAGACGCGCCCGACTGTTACCCTGGGTTGCTCCCGGTGCAAAGAAAAGTGGTGGTCCCACCGGTCCAATGTGCGGTGCTTGCGCCTCCGGTGCGACGTACGGATTGGCAAAGATTTGCACGAAACTGTCACTTCCGTGTGCCTGCAAGTAGCAACAATGCAAATGTACAAGCAGTACGGGGAAACAATGCAGATGCACAAACAGTACGGGGAAACAATGCAAATGTACAATCAGTACGGGGAAACAATACAAATGTACAATCAGTAAGAGAAACAATACAAATGTACAAACAGTGCGGGAAAACAATGCAAATGTACAAACAGTACAGGAAAAGAATGCAAATGTACAATCAGTACGGGAAAACAATGCAAATGTACAATCAGTATGAGAAACAATGCAAATGTACAATCAGTACGGCGAAACAATGCAAATGTACAATCAGTACGGGAAAACAATGCAAATGTACAATCAGTACGGGAAAACAATGCAAATGTACAATCAGTACGGGGAAGCAATGCAAATGTACAATCAGTACGGGAAAACAATGCAAATGTACAATCAGTACGGGAAAACAATGCAAATGTACAATCAGTACGGGAAAACAACGCAAATGTACAATCAGTACGGGGAAACAATGCAAATGTACAATCAGTACGGGGAAACAATGCAAATGTACAATCAGTACGGGGAAACAATACAAATGTACAATCAGTACGGGAAAACAATGCAAATGTACAATCAGTACGGGGAAACAATGCAAATGTACAATCAGCATGAGAAACGACACAGAAGCACAAACAGTACAGGGAAACAACGAAAATGTAAAACAGTACGGGAAAACAATGCAAATGTACAATCAGCATGAGAACAACACAGATGCACAAACAGTACGGGGAAACAACGAAAATGTAAAACAGTACGGGGAAACAATGCAAATGTACAATCAGCATGAGAACAACACAGATGCACAAACAGTACGGGGAAACAACGAAAATGTAAAACAGTACGGGAAAACAATGCAAATGTACAATCAGTACAGGGAAACAACACAGCTGCACAAACAGTACGGGAAAACAATGCAAATGTACAATCAGTATGAGAACAACACAGATGCACAAACAGTACGGGAAAACAATGCAAATGTACAATCAGTATGAGAAACAACACAGATGCACAAACAGTACGGGGAAACAATGCAAATGTACAATCAGTATGAGAAACAACACAGATGCACAAACAGTACGGGAAAACAATGCAGATGCACAAACAGTATGGGAAAACAACACAGATGCACAAACAGTACGGGGAAAACAATGCAGATGCACAAACAGTACGGGAAAACAACACAGATGCACAAACAGTACGGGGAAAACAATGCAGATGCACAAACCGTACGGGAAAACAACACAGATGCACAAACAGTACGGGGAAAACAATGCAGATGCACAAACAGTACGGGAAAACAACACAGATGCACAAACAGTACGGGAAAACAATGCAGATGTACAATCAGTATGAGAAACAACATAGATGCACAAACAGTACGGGGGAAACAATGCACAATCAGGGGCAAAAACAATGGGACATGATATTCTTACAATGAGCTAACATATTACGAATATCAACAATAACACAATAAAATATTGCCAACACGATCTGTTGAACTGTTCATTCAAGCTTGTTCACGACCATCAGTTCATGTTCATGTTCACGTTCACATAATCAAACTGTTTATTCAAGCTTGTTCACCACCATAAGTTCATGTTCACGTTCACATAATCAAACTGTTTATTCAAGCTTGTTCACCACCATCAGTTCAAGTTCATGTTCACATAATACAATCGTCATGTGACGTGGGCAAAGCAAAGCCGTCTCTCTCATCAGTTCAGTAACTTCAGTTGTTTTACGTAGAGTTTACTTAATTATGCAGTCTATCCACAGAGTCTAGCAGGATCTTGCTTGGGAACAAGAAAAAATGAACTAGGTACGGTTCTAGCTAGCTGTTAAAATTGTCACTATTACAATAGCTCGGGCTGCGACGCGTTGCCTAGTGTACACAAATGCACTGTCTGGAACACTTAACCTTTGACCTTTTCACGATCATCATCAATTGCTGGAACTGTGAAGACGCTTATCCTATAGTGTGACCAAAGTGAAACTGATTGTTGATTTCCCGTTTACAAAAAAATAGTGCGTAAAAAAAGGTTTCCGGTTTACAAAAAACATATAAATTGTGCGTAAAAAAAGGTTTCCGGTTTACCTTACCATGTTTAACTAATGAACAAGAAATTAGAGGAAAGCAAGGCGACTATGTTTCACAACAGAAGCTAAGACTCAAAGATCAGTTCTCATCCTACCTTGTGACTAAAACTCATTACTAAACATAGAGGGTACCCCAAGACATCCAGAAAAACACTACAGTATCAGTTAGGGCAATAGACCGAATTCAGAATTGATTTTTGAAGGGGTGCAAACCCTGATGAATTTCAAGCTACCTGAACTACAAATAAGCAGAGAAACTTTCCAAAGTCAAAAGCATCTTGCGGCCACCGGTAGAGGTTCGTAGCACAGACTTGAGCCAAATTAAGTACATGAATCTTGTAAACACTCCGGCTTCAAAAGGTCTATATGCGAAGCCAATCTGTGTGGCAATGAAACCACTAACTCACGCTCAGTAGAATTAGCTCAACTGCAAACAGAACAGATAGACAAACACATCATTACTTAACTACTCTAAACTTAAATTTATATTGTTTTTCATCATCCTTTTCTTAACTTTTGTATAGTGCTGCCATCTTCAGGTATTCTTAATTGGAATTGTTAAATCTTCCTCGTTACTGTTTAAATTTCATTGGCTTCGTCATTGGCTACAGTCTTTATGAATGCGTAATCTCTAAACCTGTTTTCACACCTGTTTTCTGCTTTTCAACACGACACAACTTCACTGACTATGTAGACACTTCAGAATCAGTGATGAGAATGACAAATTGCAAAAAACTCTGAAACAGGCCGGGGATTTGGCCCCCATGGGGGTTCAAGGGGGCGAAGCAACAAATTGCAATTTTGTGACCATAGAGAGCCTCTAAGTGGACTTAAAATATCAATTACCTTGTTTCATGCATAATTTAAAATACCCAACTATCAAGGATACATGATACCTAATTGTCTCAAGTACTGACCGCTCCTATGCAAAAGTATATAAAAATCGTCTGCAATTGACTCAAATAACTCCGCACAATTGATTCTATATTTTTATACGTAGAGATATACATGTGGTTACACTGATGTACGTGATGTAAACAAAGTGATGGCTTTGCTTTGCCCACGTCACATGACGATTGTATTATGTGAACATGAACTTGAACTGATGGTGGTGAACAAGCTTGAATAAACAGTTTGATTATGTGAACATGAACTTGAACTGATGGTGGTGAACAAGCTTGAATAAACAGTTTGATTATGTGAACGTGAACATGAACGTGAACTGATGGTCGTGAACAAGCTTAAATAAACAGTTTGACAGATCGTGTTGGCAATATTTTATTGTGTTATTGTTGATATTCGTGATATGTTAGCTCACTGTAAGAATATCATGTCCCATTGTTTTTGCCCCTGATTGTGCATTGTTTCCCCCGTACTGTTTGTGCATCTATGTTGTTTCTCATACTGATTGTACATTTGCATAGTATTACCGTACTGTTTGTGCATCTGTGTTGTTTCTGATACTAATTGTACATCTGCATTGTTTTCCCCGTACTGTTTGTGCATCTGTGTTGTTTTCCCGTACGGTTTGTGCATCTGCATTGTTTTCCCCGTACTGTTTGTGCATCTGTGTTGTTTTCCCGTACTGTTTGTGCATCTGCATTGTTTTCCCCGTACTGTTTGTGCATCTGTGTTGTTTTCCCATACTGATTGTACATTTGCATAGTATTACCGTACTGTTTGTGCATCTGTGTTGTTTCTCATACTGATTGTACATTTGCATTGTTTCCCCGTACTGTTTGTGCATCTGTGTTGTTTCTCATACTGATTGTACATTTGCATTGTTTTCCCGTACTGTTTGTGCATCTGTGTTGTTTCTCATACTGATTGTACATTTGCATTGTTTTCCCGTACTGTTTGTGCATCTGTGTTGTTTCCCCGTACTGATTGTACATTTGCATTGTTTTCCCGTACTGTTTTACATTTTCGTTGTTTCCCCGTACTGTTTGTGCATCTGTGTTGTTCTCATGCTGATTGTACATTTTCATATTTCATTTTTACATTTTCGTTGTTTCCCCGTACTGTTTGTGCATCTGTGTTGTTTCTCATGCTGATTGTACATTTGCATTGTTTTCCCGTATGTTTTTGATTTTGTTTTTTCCCACTTTTGTGTAATGTGTCGTTTCTCATGCTGATTGTACATTTGCATTGTTTCCCCGTACTGATTGTACATTTGCATTGTTTTCCCGTACTGATTGTACATTTGTATTGTTTCCCCGTAAGCATTGTTCTTTTGTATTGTTTCCCCGTACTGATTGTACATTTGCGTTGTTTTCCCGTACTGATTGTACATTTGCATTGTTTTCCCGTACTGATTGTACATTTGCATTGTTTTCCCGTACTGATTGTACATTTGCATTGCTTCCCCGTACTGATTGTACATTTGCATTGTTTTCCCGTACTGATTGTACATTTGCATTGTTTTCCCGTACTGATTGTACATTTGCATTGTTTCGCCGTACTGATTGTACATTTGCATTGTTTCTCATACTGATTGTACATTTGCATTGTTTTCCCGTACTGATTGTACATTTGCATTCTTTTCCTGTACTGATTGTACATTTGGATTGTTTTCCCGTACTGATTGTACATTTGTATTGTTTCTCATACTGATTGTACATTTGCATTGTTTCCCCGTACTGATTGTACATTTGCATTGTTTCCCCGTACTGTTTATGCATCTGCATTGTTTTCCCGTACTGATTGTACATTTGCATTGTTGCTACTTGCAGGCACACGGAAGTGACAGTTTCGTGCAAATCTTTGCCAATCCGTACGTCGCACCGGAGGCGCAAGCACCGCACGTTGGACAGGCGGGACCACCACTTTTCTTTGCACCGGGAGCAACCCAGGGTAACAGTCGGGCGCGTCTAGCACCGGGGGTGGCGTGGCCACAGCACGTCAAGGAACAGCTGGTTGAAGGTAACAAATTTAAATTATACTTCCCCGGGGCTTCACCCTCCAGGGGGGCCTCGCGCCAAGGTAACATTATTTTTTTTTGCTTTATGCGAACATACTGTATCACTCCATATTTTCTCTTCGAAAATGCTTCTCCGACGTTCTAGCAGTTCAAAAATTTTCTGGGCGCCAACCATGGTGACCCCCCGTGGAGGCCTCACACACCCCACTTCCCCGGGCCTGTTGACATCCTGTACTCTCCAAGAAGTGTGTACAGGCTTCTACAGCCTGACTACAAATTCTATCAAATAAACGTCGTTCATATTCTAGCAGGTGCCGTAGGAGGCCAAACATCTGTGATGAGCGATACTGGAGCAAGCGCACAGAAGCCGGCGACACCTGGTGTTGCAAAAGCAAAACCTGAAGACAATAAGGATGCAGATGCAGATGCCGGAGAAGATGAGTAAGCGACTGATTTTATCAAGCTCTCTCTTCATCATCCTTGCTCTCCTCTCTCTCTTCATCATCCTTGCTCTCCTCTCTCTCTCTCTCTCTCTCCCTCCCTCCCTCTGTCTCTCCCTCTCTCTGTCTCCCTCCATCTCTCTCCCATTCCTCCCTCCTTCCCCCCCTCTCTCTCTCTCTCTCTCTTTCCCCTCTCTCTTCTGTCTCTCTCTCTCTCTTTCCGCTCTCTCTTCTGTCTCTCTCTCTCTCTCTCTTTCCCCTCTCTCTTCTCTCTCTCTCTTTCTCTCTCTCTCTCTCTCTGCTCTTGCTCTCTCTTCTCTCTCCCTCACCCTCTCCTTCTCTCTCCCTCTCTTGCAGATTTTGCTTTCTAGTATGAACCCACATTTAAATTGCTTGACAAGAAAACCCTCCAGCCTAAATGCACCATGTCTTGAACTTGGTCACCTCACTTGTTAAATGCCAACTATATGTAAGTTATAGATTTGCAGTTTTTTTAGCAAGAGTAGGAATCTTTTTAAAGCATTAATGCATGAAACATCACAAGCATTTGTTCTAAGAGATCGGGATCGGAACTTTTCCGCAACGGTTCTTACGTAAATTCTTCCCTCGCAGGTTCTTCCCGGCCGAAGAAGACTTCAGTTTTGCCGACCTGACCAGCCTGCTGACCCTCCGCGACCACCGTCACAACTCGCTAGCGGATCTGGTCTGCCCGGAGTGTCACAAGAAGATCGACTGCTCCACGCCGCAAGCGATCGACGAGCACGTGAAGAGTCACGGCATGCGCATCTGTCCCGTGTGCGACGTCGTGTTCTACTCGGACAAGAACCTGCAGGCGTACATCGACCACGTTCAAGGTCACTTCGAGGACGATGACAGGAATAAGTAATTAGGCTTGACCGGGATAGCATAACAGGAATTATTTGCTTTATATAGAATATATTTTAATGAGTTTTAAATATGTATATTGTAGTTGAGGTTAAATGATTAGACCGTCTGATTTCAATGCATCTGCTTTCAGTGTTCTGATGTTAAATAGTTTTCATTAAGAGATGAAGTTAATGGCCTCACCACGGCTGATCATAAGGTAGTTAGTCTATCAACAGGGCTGATCTTAAGGCAGTTAGTCTATCCAACAGGGCTGATCTTAAGGCAGTTATTCTATCAACAGGACAGGTCTTAAAGCGGTTAGTCTATCCAACAGGGCTGATCTTAAGGCAGTTAGTCTATCCAACAGGGCAGGTCTTAAGGCAGTTAGTCTATCAACACGGCTGATCTTAAGGCAGTTAGTCTATCAACAGGGCTGATCTTAAGGCAGTTAGTCTATCAACAGGGCTGATCTTAAGGCAGTTAGTCTATCACGACGGCTGATCTTAATGCAGTTAGTCTATCAACAGGGCTGATCTTAAGGCAGTTAGTCTATCACGACGGCTGATCTTAAGGCAATTAGTCTATCACGACGGCTGATCTTAAGGCAGTTAGTCTATCAACAGGGCTGATCTTAAGGCAGTTAGTCTATCACCACGGCTGATCTTAAGGCAGTTAGTCTATCAACAGGGCAGGTCTTAAGGCAGTTACTCTATCAACCGGACAGGATTTGAGCCAATCTACCAACAGAGCCATCTTAGGCAGTTAGTCTGTCAAAAGGGCTGATCATCTTAAGATGGTGAAGTCTATCAACAGGAAAGATCTTAAGGCAGTTAGTCTGTCAAAAGGGCTGATCATCTTAAGATGGTGAAGTCTTTCATTAGGGCTATTTTAAGACAGATCTGTTAATAGAGTCATTTAAAAAAAGGAATTACTAGGTTTGCTCGTGCAATATCTACAATTATGGAGACATTTTCCTAAGATGATGTTATGCAAGATACGAGTGAAATTCAAGGTATCTTCACATCTGCACGTCATTGTAGAATACCTTCAACAAACGCATCTAAAATGTGATACAATAATAATGACAAATTGCAAAAATCATACACTCTAGCTGTACCGTTCTACAAAAATGCTCTATAATTTGTACAAAATAATGATCTACCCAAAAAGAAGATACCATTTTTCCCGCACCTACGGTCCCTGTAGTTGGCTGTTTGGGTTGGCAGCTCCATGACGAGAGGGTGTGGCAGCTCCATGATGAGAGGGTGTGTTGTAAAGGTAGATTCTCAGTGCTACCTAAGATTGGCCCTGTTGTTCACTTAGTTGCAAATCTTCGGCGGTGCATACTAACGTCTTTCAAACAAATTTTTCACACTTGCGTCGTTAGAAGCTGTGCCGTTCTACCAACTGAAGTTACGCTAACAGCCAAGTCAAATTGGAATCGGCAGAATTGTAACGAGTCTTTCAATTGGCTGTTCAATTCAACAGTAGTTATTCAAAGTACGCCTCGGTATGAATTAGAAAACAACATCATCAATTTTAAAGATTTTTTAATCGCTTCACAGATTTTACTAAAAATGGGAAATGCTAACCAACGATTCCAGTTGGACAACATTATGATATTACTTATTTCAACCCAGAGTTGTACGCTTAAAGTTGACGGTGTGTAGGCGATCTTTACGAACACGAACTTTAGTCACGATTAACAATCCTAATATATATTTCTTGTTTCGAATGATTTTGTATGTGTGTAATATTATTATAGCATGTTGTGTGTGCAAACAATGTCGGTTGTGATTAAGCGCATTGTTCACGTTAATCAGCAGCAGGGGTGAGCTTCGAACGTTTGAATTCGATTCGAATGAGTTTTTTTATTCGAATCCGAACCATAAATTAATTAGAATAATTCCACACTTCAGACACATGAGTTATTTACCATTAAAATGTTTGAAACTGCACGCAATTAGCACAGTTTATATATATATATATATAAATCTTTATATATAATCTTTATTTGTTTAAAGTAGATTAACAAAATAGTTAATGCCATGTTTCAAGTCTCTCCGCAATTTAGCTGCAGTTTCTGTGCAAAATTTTAAACAAGCTAATCGTGGTTTTACTGTCGAACAAAATCAAGCAATATGCATTATCTTTGTAAGACCACTTTTGACTAGTGAATTCGAAATACCAAAATTCGGTTCAATGCTAATTTGAAAGTCACAAATTCGATTCGAATTCGCTTTCCGGTAGAGAACGCTCGCCCCTAATCTGCAGTACAGTCAAACTTCGTTATACACCCCCGCCTGCCCGCCCGACCACCCGCTTTGGGACAGGAAAAAATGTTGCCGTTACGACGAGGTGTGTCAAATTCCACCCCAGACGAATCACAAAACAATCAGACAAGTGAACACGGGTTAAAGTCCTTAGTTTTCACTCTAAAGGGTAAGTAATTATAAGAAAATTATTAAATTAATCACATTTTGCTTATACAAACACGTCTTGTACTTGACTACATCATCTGTAGGCCTACTACTCCAGATGTAAAATGTAAAAAAATATGAAATCATAATTACGAATTCCTTCCTGATCCTTTCTAGGATGATTCCTAGAAAATAAGCAAATATCGCATTTCTTATGGCAAAACAGAATCGGATGTTTTCTGTCAGTTGCTGCATGACTGCGTGATGCATTGACAATAATATCAGAGCATTCAGTCGTATATACTAATTTTGCTGGTATGTTATATATATATAAGATTCGTGGCTACAGCTTCGACGACGGCACCATTTGCGGCGATCTATACATCAAACGAAAGGTCTCGATCTATTTTTCGAATCGGGCCCACCGGGACGAAAAACCTCCAAAATGGCCATTTTTCGGCTGTTTTTTGCAAAACTTGTACCTCTTATTTCTGAAGAACGGGAACGGGCCGGGGGCGGTGCCGGCTACGGTTAGATAGCCCATTCAGCGGTGGGTGTAGTAGGCATATTTAGAATTCGCGAGAGGGCCACGGCGTCTCGCAACGGACGTTTTCCCGGACCCAACTCCCAATATTTTCGAAATTTTGGCCTTCCAAAACATGACAGAGATTGCATAAACACTGGTCCCTAGGGATGCCTATCTTCCTATTTCAACCTTCAAACTGTGTGAACCTACCTTTAATCTTTAATCTCACAAGGTCTTCGTAACTTTTCGTAAAATTGGATAATTGGGGGAGGTATAACGAAGGTTTGACTGTATAAAAATATGTCACATAATGGGCTCTCTTGTGATTTTATTCACTAATGAGTGTAAAAATGAAATTGTTAAGACATTTAGTGAGTTACAAATCGGAAACATCAGCAAAAGTAATGATTATTGTTAGAAAATAAATTATTGATTTTGAATTTGCTCGATTACCTTTCGTTACGTAATACACGGGAAGTTCATTAGTGATAGAAATAACTCAAGAGGTTGGAAAAGATCTCGAATGTTTCGTAGGATATTAGGATGGTTGCTCTCGTAAAACGTGGATTATAAGCATTTATGCAGTTACGTACATGTAAAAAGATATAATAAAATAAAAAAATATATATGAAATTTTTAATGCTTTATGAAATTCATTTAGCGTGTTTAACCAGGGGCATATAAACCAATAGGCTAACTAGGAAATTCTTATTCTCCTCAGAAAATGTGTATACTTTCATATTTACATAAATGGCGCAATTTATAGCACACCACAAGCAGTTGCTGAGAGGAGCTTCTATATAAATGTCACATAGCAAACAGTGCAAGGTAATACACAACAAACAGTTGTGCAACGTAGTTAAATATAAGCACTACACAATTATATCTAATTAATAATGTAGAAATTAGGTTAATAATGTGTCTAATACACCACAAGTAATTGTTTAATCTGCTCATTACATAAGCATAAATTCACAATAAATACGAGTAGGACGGTACTATCAGCCTAAGGCATTGTTAAATCTTGATACACCCCTGTGTCTGACGAGCAACACAAATAAAGTGACATTGTCTTAGACTGGCACACATCCTAAATCATTTATCCAATAAAAGTGCTCTAAACAAGTAATTACTTCTTGAGTACCCCACGGGTCATTTGCAGCTTGGCATCTTGTGTACTTAATAATAAATATGTTATTAAATACTTTTATGTACAATGCTGTAATGATCGTTGTGGATATATCTAATAAATAAGAAAATTGTCTAGAAAGTATTCCTAAAAGTGTTTACATTCTTAAGTACATAAACTGAAATCTGCAAATACTCAAATAGAGACATCTAGTGGGCAATAAGGTAAACAACCTACACATTGCAACTATAGCAGAATGGTACAAATGCCAAGCGTTGATGAAATCACATTTGTTACCAAGGCAACCAAACACATTTCTCCTAAAAATGTCCTCCTCTTCTGCATCAATAAACCTTTTCACAGTTTCGTTGTGCGCATGCGCAGTTGCTGTAAGTGAAAGGTTAAGTGTACCACAGCAACGCGTCTTAAGTACAACCGTCACTTGACGTGTGGATAAAGCAATGCCGTCTGCCACGTCAGTTCAGGAACTTCAGTTGTTTTACGTGAACTTTACTTAATTATGCATTAGACTGTGCGTGGAGTGACGTGTGGATAAAGCAAGGCCGTCTGCCACGTCAGTTCAGGAACTTCAGTTGCTTTATGTGCACTTTACTTAATTATGCATTAGACTGTGCGTAGAGTGACGTGTGGATAAAGCAAAGCCGTCTGCCACGTCAGTTCAGGAACTTCAGTCGCTTTATGTGCACATTACTTAATTATGCATAGACTGTGCGTAGAGTGATTTACTAGCAGGATTTTGCTTGGGAACTAGGTAAGGTTCTATCTAGCTGTTAAAACTGCTACTATTACAACAGCATGGGCTGCGAGACGTTGTCAAGTGTACCCAAATGTGTTCTCAGGTTAACTTGACCTTTGATCGATCGTCATCAATCAGTGGAAGTGTGAAAAGGTTTATTGTCAACATAAGCACAACAGTTTGCTTTGTATTTAAATAACATTTGCACATTCACATGGCAGATTCCATCGGATAAGACATGATTAACAGCCATAACAGGGATGAGAATGACAAATTGCAAAAAACTCTGAAACAGGCCGTAGGCAGCAACAAATTGCAATTTTGTGACCATAGAGAATCTCTAAGTGGACTTAAAATATCAATTAGCTTGTTTCATGCATAATTTAAAATACCCAACTATCAAGGATACATGATACCTAAATGTCTCAAAAACGTCTAAGTACTGACCGCTCCTATGCAAAAGTATATAAAAACTGTCTGCAATTGACTCAAATAACTCCGCACAATTGATTCTATATCTTTATACATAGAGATATACACGTGGTCACACTGATGTACGTGATGTAAACAAAGTGACATCCTGCCACCTAGCGGTCAGCTTGTGAAATAATGTACTGGGTCCATAAAAATTTCCTCAACGAATTTACGCGATTTACAAAAAATGGCACTACTGGTCTTCCAAAAACTCGGAATTCCGCGTATCCGCGGAAAATTCTCATCCCTGCATAAAAATACTTACATCATGGAATTATTAACTGACATTGAACTGAATTGAGACAATTTTAATAATTTTAATAACCCATGTAGCACATTACTGCACTACTGACAGTAGCAAACAATGTCAAATACTGAAGCAATCACTGGCTAGGATCATTCCTGTCTCTGCTGCTCCACAAATTCAGTAAGCATGGAATTCTCCAGGGGAATCTGCAGATACTCCATCCCGTCAACTCCCTGAAATGCGCAGAAAATTTGAGAGAGTGCATCTTTTGCTATATAAAATAACAGAATTTTAACACAGCTTTATAAAAGCATTAACACGGCTTCACAATAGGCTTTAACACTGCTTCACAATAGGCTTTAACACTGCTTGGCAACAGTAATAGGCTTTCCAAATGTTTTATATAAGTGCCACATAACAAACAGGTGCAAGGCCATTAATAATGACACGTAGAAACTAGGTTAATAGTATTTCTAATACACCACAAGTAGTTGTTTAATCAGCTCATTACATAAACAGCCATAACTTCACAATAGATACAGGCAGGACAGTACTATCAGCCTAGGGCATCGTAAAGTCTTCCTGATTGTTGATATTTGTAAGAAAAATTATTATCAAGTGCAGAGCTCTCGTTATGTTTGCAATAAATGATAATAGATGGCAGCAGAAGAGTTAGCAATACTGCCTCTGCACCTGGCAAAAAACAAATCAACTTTTTACATGTAACAAAGACAAGATAGTTTTCCAAGCGAACTTTGCGAAGCGCCAAATCAGCTCTCTGATCACGAAACATTTGGCGCTTAGAACAAAAATATTTAACATTCGCACCTTCCGTGATTTCAAGAGATTGTGATCCCGAAACTCGATTAGCTGTGCCCGGAGGGTTATCTCGCTGTTTACTAAAAATGCCTCCCGACATTTCTGGTAGCAATCTTGGAATGAAAGACCTGGAAGTAAACAAAAAAAGTAAACAATACGCTAGCCCATAAACAGAGGTTGAAGCGACATCAGCTTATAACACTTGCTTTTTATTCCAGTAGATAGCAGCACAATATCTACATATATTTACACCCCAAATGAAGTTACAAAATGCAGATTTCAAGAATCTGCACTTGGAAGCAGAAGTTAAGCAGTGATGAGCCCCGTCAAAGAATGCATGGTAACCACTGCTAGTAAATCACTCTACGCACAGACTAATGATCATAATTAAGTAAAAAATCCACATAAAACTGACGTTACTGAACTGATGCGGCAGAGAGCTTTGCTTTTCTCACATGTCAGATGACAGTTGTAGTTAATACGCATTCCTATGGTACAATTAACATTTGACCTTTGACCTACAACAACTCCACGTGCACACAACGTGTGAAACTGTGAAAAGGCTTGCTGTATAGTATAAACAGACCACGAGCTTTTGAAGTATTGTTCCATACGACTGCTAGCAATCTCTCTGTTCACTTGTGTGGCATTTAAATCTATAAGCATATGTGATAACACTGGGGGAAATGAGTACACTGCAGTGTTACCAGTGTCAGGGAAAATCCTGGAAAATACAGGCTATCCTGGAAAATCAGGGAAAAAATAATTTGGTAAAAAGTTAGGGAAAATTACGAAAACCCAAAAATCAAGAAAATTGGAAAGGGTTGCAAAAATAATCACCAGGAACTGATATTTTTCCAAACATATTTTTCCCTGATTCGTGTTCAAATAAAATTTTCCCATGACAGGCTCCCAGTTTCAATTTCTGTTCCAGAAATAATGATTGGCCGACACATTATATGTCAGTATATGTATGAATGTCCATATACAAAAATGTTTGAATATGTTTACTGGTAATGCAATTTCTGCTGATCTTGGTCATGGAAAATCAATATTTGGTCAGGGAAAAGTCAGGGAAGTTTATTTTAAAATCCTGTGGAAACCCTGGTACAGCCATGATTCGGTCAAAGCCATGTTCCTGTAGCAAGAAAAGAGGAGCTTACCGACGTATCCCGGAGAATCCTTCTCCTCCACCTGGTGTTGAGCAAGAAGCATGAAAATACCCCGAGCATTCGGTGTCAGACTGTGATAAACGTGAGTGAGCGAACTCAAGGCTAACACGCCTAAAATTAAGAAACAATGCAGTATAGACACGAGCTAAACTACATGATTACAGTCATCTACGTTATCAATTCTGTCTGTCTGTCTGTCTATCTGTATGTTGCCACTTTTAATTCAGCTTTGTGGTCATTTAGGAAGCTGATACTTGGCACATGGGTAGGGTATGACTCAAACTCGGAACCCATCTCTTTTGTTATCGGTTTTGTCTGTCTGTCTGTCTGTCACCACTTTTTCTTAGCTTTGGGGTAACTTGGAGCATATCTCTTTTGTTATCGGTTCTGTCTGTCTGTCTCTCTGTCTGTCTGTCACCATTTTTTCTTAGCTTTTTTGTAATCTAGGAAGTTAATACTTGACATGCTGGTAAGGTATGACTCAAACTCGGAACCTATTTATTTTTGAATAAATCGGTACAGATTTGAGGCTAAGGAGTGACTTAAACTCAGAGTCATGATGTGCCATTTTTGTGCTCATCTTCCTGTTGCCATTTTGGATTTCAAAATGGCTGCCACTAACATTTAAAAATTAAGCTTGCTACTGCATTAATCATAGACATTCAATTCTTTTCACAAGTAAGGGGTGGGGTGCGTGGCTAAGTCACGTTACAGGGTCAAAATCAATTCAGATGCTGCTTTAATGAATTTTGATACCAGAACTTATGACAACAAATTATTGGAAAGCAATTCTAACCACACTTAGGCTCACAAAGCACTGACTAAACTACAAGTTAGTATGCAAAAATAAGTACTATAAAGCGAACCTACGTTGTTGCATACATACTGCTCACAAAGCACTGACTAAACAACAGTTAGTATACGTAAACAAGTACTATAAAACGAACCTACGTTGTCGCATACATACCACTCACAAAGTACTGACTAAACAACAAGTTAGCATGCAAAAATAAGTACTATAAAACAAACCTACGTTGTTGCATACAGACCGCTCACAAAGCACTGACTAAACAACAAGTTAGTATGCGAAAATAAGTACTATAAAGCGAACCTACATTGTTGCACACATACCGCTCACAAAGTACTGACTAAACAACAAGTTAGTATGTGTAAACAAGTACTATAAAACGAACATACGTTGTCGCATACATACCCGACTGCTGAACTAGCAAAGAATTCTCGTAGGACGTCTCCTGTGCGTAAGGTTCAAACGTCGTCACGTCGTACCACAGCCAGTTAAACCTGCTCGCCTTGTGCTGATCCCAGACTGGAATTAAAAACACGAAAAACATGGCAGCCGACATTGTTTGGATGAACACCAGCACCCCTGTTGAGAAACGAGTTCATCGTTACTGCTAACCCCGGTCGGACTGCTTAGATCTGAGCCAGCAAAGGTTCATTAGTTAATATAAGTGATCAATGCCCATATATTATAATATAAGTGATATATTATATATAATATAATATAATATAGTATAGTATAGTATAGTATAGTATAGTATAGTATAGTATAGTATAGTATAGTATAGTATAGTATAGTATAGTATAGTATAGTATAGTATAGTATAGTATAGTATAGTATAGTATAGTATAGTATAGTATAGTATAGTATAGTATAGTATAGTATAGTATAGTATAGTATAGTATAGTATAGTATAGTATAGTATAGTATAGTATAATATAATATAATATGTAATATAGTATAATATAATATAATATAAGTGATATATTAGTGATCAATGCCCATATGGACCATTTCTACGAGTTCATTAATTTTGTATAGGGTTACCATACGTCCGGGTTTCCCCGGACACGTCCTCTTTGTGGGCCTCTGTCCGGGCGGGTTTTCAAAAAATCGGCAGTTTGTCCGGGTTTTGCCTCAATTCGTAAGTATCTACGGACGTTGCCAACTGAGAGGCATACGACAGTACGAGACAAAGAAAAGCTCGTTAATTTTCAATACAAGATGTTGCTAACATTTCAAAATGCAACCCTTGTAAAAGCTTTGTGTACATATTTACTGAACAAAAGTAAGCGATGCGCACATCACTATGGGTCACATGACTCGCACTGCTGTCGATACTCGGCGTATTCGCTAACGACTTAAAAAATGGCGTCGGCTTCCAGGAGCCATTTTGTTTGTTTCTACGTGAATTTCTTTAACTCTGTACAGTTTCGCTGTTTTGCAGTTTTGAGCGTAACTGATAAAAGTTAATTAGAAAGTATCAATGCCGAAACGACAGTGTGCATTTACAGATGAAATGAAGGCCAAGTACCCGTGTTTTTGCGCAGGTCCATATTACTGGGAAGCCGAATTCTCAACACGTGGTCCTCTTTTTCAAATCAGACAATATGGTAACCCTAATTTTGGTTGAGTTGAAGACACTAAACCAGTCAGAATCCAACACGCTTACTGAGTTATAGACGATATTCAATCAGTTTAATTGCATTAATAAACCTCTTATTACTCTTACAGTTTCGTAATATGAAAATTCGTCTCTACAATTATTTCTGTAAGATTCAGTCACAACTAAACACTAGAATAATATTAAAATTCAAATTTACCGCTGTGCTCACCCATGAGCTGTCAAACATGTGCACTTCATCACAAAAGAACAGCTCTGAACTGAAAGGTACAGCACCTGTTTTTTGTGCAACGCTTTCCAAAATGCAGGCGCTAGTGCTAACTAACTTTACTCATACTACTAATTATAACTTACTAACTTTACCTATATAACTAATTATAATTTTACTTACATAAGTTACTATGTTTTCAATAACTTACTTAATGGTGCGTTGATGTGATCAATGGAAGCCAACACGTGAAATCTCGGTAACTCCGCCAGCATACCCAGCACCGTTTGAACTCGGTCACCACGAATTGCAGCTCCATCTATGTTGTGAATTAGCAGATAGAATTCATCTTCTGAAGAAAGTAAAAGCTAAATTTATCAACTCCTTCAGGACCGGAAGAGCTTGCTACATTTTGCATGGCTTCATGAAAAACTGCTCTCACTAAGCAGTAATTATATTATATTTGATAATTTTTCTAGGTTTCTACTCCTCGCACAATGGATTTTCATGCAAAATTATATATGAAATACATTTGCTTGCCTTAGACAAATTAAAAATCGATTTTTGACGAGAAAATTGAAAAAACTTTTCAGTAACTGCAGTGTTTGCACTGTAACAATGTACAGTTTCACTTGTATGAAATCAGCTAATGCAGAAAATTTCAACTATCCAGACACAACACTCTTTTTGGCTTTGGCCTCAAATCTACACTATTTTTAAGGAGAAATTTCTGTTAAAAAGTGAAACAACATTAATTTTTTCTTGGCTGATCGGTTGGTTTTTCCTGGAAATGTGTACAGCAGACAGTTCTCTTGGGCTGTAGCAAACTAAGTAGTGTACGATCACGCAAGTGTACGCCAGACTAAGCTACTCAATAGGCTGAGTTGGAGTGACTAAAAAGGGCGTTCTTCTTAATTTTACTCAGTTAAATCATGATTGGATAGCCGAGATTCTCCTGACTAGAACAGCACGTAATTTTTAATCATTTAGTTATGTCTGTACTCATACAGTAGCAGAAAAGTCACATGTCTTATGAGATTTATTTTGAATGGTGTGATTCTGAAGGAGTTAATTAAACTACGATTATCCAAAAATCAAAATCTTTATTGATTATTAATTTATAATGGAAAACTTTTTCTGTAAATTGGTGATACAGAATCTGTTATTGGATCAGAATCAATATTTTTGACGGATCAGTGTCAGTTGCTTGTTGTATAAGATAAACTATTTTTCTAAATTTTACTGTGAATCAGCTGCTTAAAGATAAACAATTTTTCTAAATTTTTACTGTGAATCAGCTGCTTAAAGTCAAACTATTTTTGTAAATTTTTACTGTGAATCAACAGCTTAAAGATAAACTATTTTTCTAAATTTTACTGTGAATCAGCTGCTTAAAGATAAACTATTTTTCTAAATTTTTACTGTGAATCAACTGCTTAAAGTCAAACTATTTTTGTAAAGTTTTACTGTGAATCAGCTGCTTAAAGATAAACAATTTTTCTAAATTTTTACTGTGAATCAGCTGCTTAAAGTCAAACTATTTTTGTAAATTTTTACTGTGAATCAACAGCTTAAAGATAAACAATTTTTCTAAATTTTACTGTGAATCAGCTGCTTAAAGATAAACTATTTTTCTAAATTTTTACTGTGAATCAGCTGCTTAAAGTCAAACTATTTTTGTAAATTTTTACTGTGAATCAACAGCTTAAAGATAAACTATTTTTCTAAATTTTACTGTGAATCAGCTGCTTAAAGATAAACTATTTTTCTAAATTTTTACTGTGAATCAACTGCTTAAAGTCAAACTATTTTTGCAAAGTTTTACTGTGAATCAACAGCCTAAAGATAAACAATTTTTCTAAATTTTACTGTGAATCAGCTGCTTAAAGATAAACTATTTTTCTAAATTTTTACTGTGAATCAACTGCTCAAAGATAAACTATTTTTCTAAATTTTTTACAGTGAATCAACTGCTTAAAGATAAACTATTTTTCTAAATTTTTACTGTGAATCAGCTGCTTAAAGTCAAACTATTTTTGTAAATTTTTACTGTGAATCAACAGCTTAAAGATAAACTATTTTTCTAAATTTTACTGTGAATCAGCTGCTTAAAGATAAACTATTTTTCTAAATTTTTACTGTGAATCAACTGCTTAAAGTCAAACTATTTTTGCAAAGTTTTACTGTGAATCAACAGCTTAAAGATAAACAATTTTTCTAAATTTTACTGTGAATCAGCTGCTTAAAGATAAACTATTTTTCTAAATTTTTACTGTGAATCAACTGCTTAATGATGAACTATTTTTTTAAATTTTTACTGTGAATCAACTGCTTAATGATGAACTATTTTTCTAAATTTTTACTGTGAATCAATAGCTTAAAGATAAACTATTTTTCTAAATTTTTACTGTGAATCAACTGCTTAATGATGAAGTATTTTTTTAAATTTTTACTGTCAATCAACTGCTTAAAGATAAACTATTTTTCTAAATTTTTACAGTGAATCAACTGCTTAAAGATAAACTATTTTTCTAAATTTTTACTGTGAATCAGCTGCTTAAAGTCAAACTATTTTTGTAAATTTTTACTGTGAATCAACAGCTTAAAGATAAACTATTTTTCTAAATTTTACTGTGAATCAGCTGCTTAAAGATAAACTATTTTTCTAAATTTTTACTGTGAATCAACTGCTTAAAGTCAAACTATTTTTGTAAAGTTTTACTGTGAATCAACAGCTTAAAGATAAACAATTTTTCTAAATTTTACTGTGAATCAGCTGCTTAAAGATAAACTATTTTTCTAAATTTTTACTGTGAATCAACTGCTTAATGATGAACTATTTTTTTAAATTTTTACTGTGAATCAACTGCTTAATGATGAACTATTTTTCTAAATTTTTACTGTAAATCAATAGCTTAAAGATAAACTATTTTTCTAAATTTTTACTGTGAATCAACTGCTTAATGATGAACTATTTTTTTAAATTTTTACTGTCAATCAACTGCTTAAAGATAAACTATTTTTCTAAATTTTTACAGTGAATCAACTGCTTAAAGATAAACTATTTTTCTAAATTTTTACTGTTAATCAGCAATCAGAAACAAGTACTGCAATTGTAAAAAACTTGTATTTTCAAACTCCGATAGTAGCTCATGGAAGCTGTCATTTTGCTTCGGGTTTTTTCTATTGCCAAGCCCAAATCTTCATCAGCAAGAGCCATCTACTGGGTTTAAACATAACTTCAATTTGCTTCTTGCAAAGTCCATAGCAACCATCATTTGTGCGGTTACTAAGTTTTGTAAAAATGCAACAAAAACAATGGCTGACTTTAACACTGATTTTCTCAAGATTATGTTTTTCAGTGTGCAGTCTGCACCTCAACTTCAACGTGGATTATCTCAGCTTAGAAATAACACAGAGTGATGAACTTGGTATCAAAATGATCCTCATGAAATGGAGATTCAGGATGTGTGAATAACTAGAAAAGCTTAATTGCTAATTTGTGGATGATCTTGCTATGCAATCACACATTTGCGGTTCATTGTACTTACTATAACTATCAGTAAAGCATTGTTTTATATAATCCACTTGATCTAATGGATTACGATGACAAACTTCCGATCCGAGTGCCTCTACAGTTATGCAGTCCAAAATCTGAAATGAATCGAAATACGATTGTTAAAAGGGAGAAAAGTTTAGCAAGTCTGTGAGCTGACGTTTCAGAACCATAGATAAAAACTTTGGTCATATTTTACTCATTACTTTTTGCCTCTGGTTAAGCTTCTCCTTTAGTGGTCATCTCAACTTGAACTGATCGATTAGTGATCGCTGATTGATTTTTGAGTTACTCACTTGGGAAGTAAAGTAAAGTAAAGTGAAGTGAAGTGGAGTGAAGTGAAGTGAAGTGAAGTAAAGTAAAGTAAAGTAAAGTAAAGTAATACAAAACTCTACCATTTACTTATTGTGATGCAAATAATCCGTACTAAATTTTCGTAAAAATTTGGATTCTATGGCAACCATAACTAATCTATAACTTAATAGCAGTTAGCTTACTGTCATCATTTCGGGAGCAGTAACACGTACCTGCCTCACCGTTAGACTGGGAAACAAGGTTTCACACGTACCTGCCTCACCGTTAGACTGGGAAACGAGGTTTCACACGTACCTGCCTCACCGTTAGACTGGGAAACGAGGTTTCACACGTACCTGCCTCACCGTTAGACTGGGAAACGAGGTTTCACACGTACCTGCCTCACCGTTAGACTGGGAAACGAGGTTTCACACGTACCCGCTTCACCGTTAGACTGGGAAACAAGGTTTCACACGTACCCGCTTCACCGTTAGACTGGGAAACAAGGTTTCACACGTACCTGCCTCACCGTTAGACTGGGAAACGAGGTTTCACACGTACCTGCCTCACCGTTAGACTGGGAAACGAGGTTTCACACGTACCTGCCTCACCGTTAGACTGGGAAACGAGGTTTCACACGTACCCGCTTCACCGTTAGACTGGGAAACAAGGTTTCACACGTACCCGCTTCACCGTTAGACTGGGAAGCGAGGTTTCACACGTACCTGCTTCACCGTTAGACTGGGAAGCAAGGTTTCACACGTACCTGCTTGACCGTTAGACTGGGATACAAGGTTTCACACGTACCTGCTTCACCGTTAGACTGGGAAAATACCCGTTTATCACCAGGTGATCTGAGGGTAGTAAATATTTGTTCCGGAATTCGTCGATGATGACCCGTTTTGAACCGAGTCCGTACAGCAGGATATTGTACCCTTCACTTAAACATAAAATGCAAAAAATGAAAAATTTACTAGAAAAGCAAAACGGGTTTGTTTTGTTGTTTACAGTAAAACAAGTTGTAAACAATTGGGTAAACATGTTTGTTTTGTTGTTTACAGTAAAACAAACTGGTAAACAATTGGGTAAACATGTTTGTTTTGTTGTTTACAGTAAAACAAGCTAGTAATCAATTGGGTAAACATGTTTGTTTTGTTGTTTACAGTAAAACAAGCTAGTAATCAATTGGGTAAACATGTTTGTTTTGTTGTTTACAGTAAAACAAACTTGTAATCAATTGGGTAAACATGTTTGTTTTGTTGTTTACAGTAAAACAAGCTAGTAATCAATTGGGTAAACATGTTTGTTTTGTTGTTTACAGTAAAACCAGTTGTAAACAATTAGGTAAACATGTTTGTTTTGTTGTTTACAGTAAAACAAACTGGTAAGCAATTGGGTAAACATGTTTGTTTTGTTGTTTACAGTAAAACAAGTTGTAAACAATTGGGTAAACATGTTTGTTTTGTTGTTTACAGTAAAACAAACTGGTAAGCAATTGGGTAAACATGTTTGTTTTGTTGTTTACAGTAAAACAAACTGGTAAGCAATTGGGTAAACATGTTTGTTTTGTTGTTTACAGTAAAACAAACTTGTAAACAATTGGGTAATCATGTTTGTTTTGTTGTTTACAGTAAAACAAACTGGTAAACAATTGGGTAAACATGTTTGTTTTGTTGTTTACAGTAAAACAAACTGGTAAACAATTGGGTAAACATGTTTGTTTTGTTGTTTACAGTAAAACAAGCTAGTAATCAATTGGGTAAACATGTTTGTTTTGTTGTTTACAGTAAAACAAGCTAGTAATCAATTGGGTAAACATGTTTGTTTTGTTGTTTACAGTAAAACAAACTTGTAATCAATTGGGTAAACATGTTTGTTTTGTTGTTTACAGTAAAACAAGCTAGTAATCAATTGGGTAAACATGTTTGTTTTGTTGTTTACAGTAAAACAAGCTAGTAATCAATTGGGTAAACATGTTTGTTTTGTTGTTTACAGTAAAACCAGTTGTAAACAATTGGGTAAACACGTTTGTTTTGTTGTTTACAGTAAAACCAGTTGTAAACAATTGGGTAAACATGTTTGTTTTGTTGTTTACAGTAAAACCAGTTGTAAACAATTGGGTAAACATGTTTGTTTTGTTGTTTACAGTAAAACAAGTTGTAAACAATTGGGTAAACATGTTTGTTTTGTTGTTTACAGTAAAACAAACTGGTAAACAATTGGGTAAACATGTTTGTTTTGTTGTTTACAGTAAAACAAACTCGTAAACAATTGGGTAAACATGTTTGTTTTGTTGTTTACAGTAAAACAAACTCGTAAACAATTGGGTAAACATGTTTGTTTTGTTGTTTACAGTAAAACAAACTCGTAAAAAATTGGGTAAACATGTTTGTTTTGTTGTTTACAGTAAAACAAACTTGTAAACAATTGGGTAAACATGTTTGTTTTGTTGTTTACAGTAAAACAAGTTGTAAACAATTGGGTAAACACGTTTGTTTTGTTGTTTACAGTAAAACCAGTTGTAAACAATTGGGTAAACATGTTTGTTTTGTTGTTTACAGTAAAACAAACTGGTAAACAATTGGGTAAACATGTTTGTTTTGTTGTTTACAGTAAAACAAACTCGTAAAAAATTGGGTAAACATGTTTGTTTTGTTGTTTACAGTAAAACAAACTTGTAAACAATTGGGTAAACATGTTTGTTTTGTTGTTTACAGTAAAACAAGTTGTAAACAATTGGGTAAACACGTTTGTTTTGTTGTTTACAGTAAAACCAGTTGTAAACAATTGGGTAAACATGTTTGTTTTGTTGTTTACAGTAAAACAAACTGGTAAACAATTGGGTAAACATGTTTGTTTTGTTGTTTACAGTAAAACAAACTCGTAAACAATTGGGTAAACATGTTTGTTTTGTTGTTTACAGTAAAACAAACTCGTAAACAATTGGGTAAACATGTTTGTTTTGTTGTTTACAGTAAAACAAACTCGTAAAAAATTGGGTAAACATGTTTGTTTTGTGGTTTACAGTAAAACAAACTCGTAAACAATTGGGTAAACATGTTTGTTTTGTGGTTTACAGTAAAACCAGTTGTAAACAATTGGGTAAACATGTTTGTTTTGTGGTTTACAATAAAACAAACTTGTAAACAATTGGGTAAACATGTTTGTTTTGTTGTTTACAATAAAACAAACTTGTAAACAATTCGGTAAACATGTTTGTTTTGTTGTTTACAGTAAAATAAACTTGTAAAAAATTGGGTAAACATGTTTGTTTTGTTGTTTACAGTAAAACAAACTTGTAAACAATTGGGTAAACATGTTTGTTTTGTTGTTTACTGTAAAACAAACTGGTAAACAATTGGGTAAACATGTTTGTTTTGTTGTTTACAGTAAAACAAACTTGTAAACAATTGGGTAAACATGTTTGTTTTGTTGTTTACAGTAAAACAAACTTGTAAACAATTGGGTAAACATGTTTGTTTTGTTGTTTACTGTAAAACAAACTGGTAAACAATTGGGTAAACATGTTTGTTTTGTTGTTTACAGTAAAACAAACTCGTAAAAAATTAGGTAAACATGTTTGTTTTGTTGTTTACAGTAAAACAAACTTGTAAACAATTGGGTAAACATGTTTGTTTTGTTGTTTACAGTAAAACAAACTTGTAAAAAATTGAGTAAACACATTTGTTTTGTTGTTTACAGTAAAACAAGTTGTAAACAATTGCGTAAACACGTTTGTTTTGTTGTTTACAGTAAAACGAGTCGTAAACAATTGCGTAAACACGTTTGTTTTGTGGTTTACAGTAAAACAAACTTGTAAACAATTGGTAAACATGTTTGTTTTGTTGTTTACAGTAAAACAAGTCGTAAACAATTGGGTAAACATGTTTGTTTTGTTGTTTACAGTAAAACAAGTTGTAAACAATTGGGTAAACACGTTTGTTTTGTTGTTTACAGTAAAACCAGTTGTAAACAATTGAGTAAACACGTTTGTTTTGTTGTTTACAATGAAGCAAGTAGCTAAGCAGATCTGATTCATTGTTTACAGTAACAAGTAACAATACTACAAGTTACAAAACGTGAAATTGAAACCTAACCTCAACTGAAACATCCATTTCTCAAACAAACACCTATGCTCCTCGTAGAGGGCAGCACATTCCGCCCGATGAGAAACCGGGGCGCTTTTCAGCACCGAGAGCAACTCGTCCTGATTGAGCCGGGGATTCCGGAGCCGAGACAGCGTACGATCGGATGTCGTGGATGCGGAGCTCGCGTGGGCGTCGAAGTAATCTTCCACCATTTGTTGCTAAAGAAGAAAAAAATTAAACAAGAAGGAAAAAGTAACAAAATGCACAACGTTTCAAAACTACCACTGTAATTCTTCAGGTGAACATTTAAGGTAACAGTTTGAAGCTTTAATTTAAGAAAACTTGTTTTTAAAGTTTAAAAAAACGTCTAAAACTGACAACTCCACCATTAATGACCATATTTGTGCTTCTGACCACAAAGTTCATTTTAATAATTTCAGCATTGTGACCAGAGCTACAAATAATTAAGATTTATCAATAAAAGAAAGTTTATCTATGTACCCAAATAAACCTTCTCTTAATGTACAAAGCAGTTCAATTCTATTAACTTTATTTTCAAACACTTAGCTATTTGTTACTGCATCAAATTCTTTTCTATAAGTCGGCTTAATCATTACGTTTTGTAAATACATAATTAGTGCATAATTTACTGTATGAATTTCTTTTCTTCAGGTCTGCTTAATCATTACCTATTTGGCTTCTGTTAATTATGTAATTAGTGCATAATCTTTTTCCACAGTAATCTCAATAAAACGTGACTATGCTCAACAGGTTACTGAACACTTTATAATCACAGTTTTTCTTAGTTCTCGCTCCATTTCATCTTTCCTTCACTACTCCCCCTCCCCACTTTTATGTATATATTATCATTATTTCTATTATTAATCACTTCTTTAAGATTTCCACGTACAGTTTGGCCTGTCAAGCTATGCTTTTAGGCTCAAACTGTGTGCATCAAAATTATTCTGTAATGTAATTTGCACATGTATATGCTGCATAAGAATCTCTTTTGTAATTTCTGGATAATATTACATTTATATTTATATTCACTTCAGTGAAATTATCTGTATTTTTATTATAATTGTTAGATACAGAGTGGAAATAAATAAACTTATAACTTATTAATAGTTTCTGCCTACATAAACTGGTTGTACGTTTGTAAATTTACCACTGATGATGACAGCAGGAGCCTGTCGAAACGTTTGATTTTAATTTTTAACTTTTTAATGTAAAAGTTTTTAATAAAGTTGTCTTATTTTTAAACTCGTTTTTACATTAAATTTGACCTTTAAACAAAATGATTTTAATTTACTTGATCAAGCTCCAATCTACTCCTGAGATACCTCCTAGTTGAAATTTGTCCAGTAGATGGCTCTGCCCGGTGGGTCGATCGAGTACAAGCCGACCGAGCGACCGAGGTCAGTTCTTCGGCAGCTGCGGCGCTCTCATCCTTATCGTTGCCATCATCACTGTCAGTGTCATCATCACTGGATGAATCTTGGACATCGGTCAGGTTAAGGTCAACCAGGCCTGGAATTAATTAAAAATGAAAATTAATTAAATGTAATGTAAGATTTATTTATATCAGGGATGAGAATGACAAATTGCAAAAAACTCTGAAACAGGCCGGGGGTTTTGGGGCCACCTAGGCCCCCAATGGGGTTGAGGGGCAAAGCCCCCTGTGGATCCAGCAACAAATTGCAATTTTGTGACCATGGAGAGCCTCTAAGTGGACTTCAAATATCAATTACCTTGTTTCATGCATAATTTAAAATACTCAACTATCAAGGATACATGATACCTAATTGTCTCAAAAATGCCTAAGTACTGGCCGCTCCTATGCAAAAGTATATAAAAACTGTCTGCAATTGACTCAAATAACTCCGCACAATTGATTCTATATTTTTATACATAGAGATCTACACGTGGTTACACTGATGTACGTGATGTAAACAAAGTGACGGCCTGCCACCTAGCGGTCAGCTTGTGAAATAATGTACTGGGTCCGTAAAAATTTTCTCAACGAATTTACGCAATTTACAAAAATGGCACTACTGGTCTTCCAAAAACTCGGAATTCCGCGTATCCGCGGAAAATTCTCATCCCTGGTTTATATATCGCATTACATCATTTGAAATCTCAGCACGCTAAACAATAATTTATAAAATATATCAAATTGCTCGGTTGTTGTTTCAGACATACAAACTCTTAAAACACTACATGGTTTGGCACCTGCTTACCTTACTGATCTTTTAAAACGAAAGAAACGTAAAACTTAAAAGACATTAAAAATAATTCATCATAAAAAGTAAAATTTTAAGATGTTGTTAAAAACAGTCTAATGAATTTGTAGAAAGTAGAGCAACAGGTAAGTTATTCCAGAGACGTGGAGCTCAGACAGGTAAGTTATTCCAGAGACGTGAAGCTCAGACAGGTAAGTTATTTCAGAGACGTGGAACTCAGACAGGTAAGTTATTTCAGAGACGTGAAGCTCAGACAGGTAAGTTATTTCAGAGACGTGGAACTCAGACAGGTAAGTTATTCCAGAGACGTGGAGCTCAGACAGGTAAGTTATTCCAGAGACGTGAAGCTCAGACAGGTAAGTTATTTCAGAGACGTGGAACTCAGACAGGTAAGTTATTCCAGAGACGTGAAGCTCAGACAGGTAAGTTATTCCAGAGACGTGGAGCTCAGACAGGTAAGTTATTCCAGAGACGTGGAGCTCAGACAGGTAAGTTATTCCAGAGACGTGAAGCTCAGACAGGTAAGTTATTTCAGAGACGTGGAACTCAGACAGGTAAGTTATTTCAGAGACGTGAAGCTCAGACAGGTAAGTTATTTCAGAGACGTGGAACTCAGACAGGTAAGTTATTCCAGAGACGTGGAGCTCAGACAGGTAA
>JAQGDQ010002055.1:0-16491 GCA_030141605.1 Tubiluchus corallicola
ATAAAATTTAAAGGCAAACTCAACGTTTATTTCAATATTTAAATGGATGTAAATACAGCCATGGTAAACTTTACTAAACACCTTGAATTTCAAGGCTAATCTTGGCTACGTCAAGTAAAGCATATGTACTTCTGTCGAGCGATTCACGAACCACAGTTTCACATTAACTATCGAAAGTTTTAGCAACGTGATTGATTGGCTGGTTAGGACAGCCGCTAAGTCACGTGGCACGGGTGACATCGCACGCCATGATGCTGTCACCGATTTCATCTGTGGCGGTATTTTCGCCTGCCACCAGGATTATAGAATTCCTGCAAACTGGTCATTCCATCCTCATCGTTTCCCAAAAATTTGGGAATGAACTGGACATTCTTTCTCACCAGTTGTTCCTTCCGACGCGAACCCTTCTTTCGTCGCTTTTTCACCTTGCTGGCGCGGAACGGCTTACCGTTCTTTTTTAAACCTACAAACCACTTGTCGGACTTTTTTCGCTTAGCACAGCGTTTCGTCCGTGTTTCTCTAGTCTTAGGCCACGTACACGAGGAGTACACAGTATGTCTAGAGTCGAGAAGTTCTTCTCGAAATAAACAATCACGAAAAAAAGATGCCTTCTTTCTTCTTCTCTGCAAAAAACAAAATTTAATAAACCAATAATTTTAACAATGAATATATAAATTAAAGCATGCATAATTCGTATCTTTTTACACAAAATAGTATATTTATAATCATTTACTAACTTTAAAGTGATTTATTAATATCTATCAACAACACCAATTGCTCATAGTCGGGCTTAAATTAAATTATTAACCCTTTCATACCCGTTGTATCCCGTGGGATACGAGAATATTTTCTGCCTTTAAAATTAATAAATTTTTAAAACTGACAGTTATTTGATCTGTTAATAGTTATTTTGATTTAAGCTAATAACAATGGACTAAAATGGTGATAAAATGGCAAACTAGAAAATCTACATAGCATAAAAAACTGCGCAAGGTACAGTACTTTAGAGACGACTTTGTACAGATCAGCATAGCTTGCATACTAAATGTCTTAAATACTTTGAAAAATTATCAGCAGTTGCAAAATAAAGCACATTTTATGCTTCCATTGAACCCCAATGTATCCCGTGGGATACAGCCTATATTTAGCACGCGGGCACAGGTAGAAAAAAATAATTATGTGTAAACAAGATGGACATACTGAAGAAAAGTGCCAAGCCAAAAATGTTCTGTTATTAAAAAAATAATTTGGGACTGAAAGGGTTAAGTTATCAGAACCTATTTTAGATTTTGTAATACATTCTGGTCGTTATTTTAATATATTAATTTTGTATTTTTTTTGTTATGGCGACCCATACATCTCACCAGATGTTGCTATGTTTGTGGTTATGCTGTGCTGCTATGTTTTTGTATGCCAGTAAATCTAAAAAATCTAATATTTATCAATAATCAAAGAAAAATTTGTGATTGAGCCACCTAGATGGCAGCACTTCATTGGCCTTTATGCTGCTACTTTTATGCCCGTTGAGTCTAAATAGGCCTACATCGAATATTTGGTTTTCTGTTTTGTAGTTTAAACAAATACGCCTTTTCACAGTTCCAGCGATTGATGATAATCGTGAAAAGGTCAAAGGTTAGGTGTACTAGACAACGCACTTGTGTACACTTGACAACACCTCGCAGCCCAAGCTGTTGTCATAGTAACAGTGTTAAACAGCTAGCTAGAATCTTACCTAGTTTATTTTTTTGTTCCTAAACAAGATCCTGCTAGTAAATCACTCTACGCACAGACTAATGTATAATTAATTAAAGCCCACGTAAAACAACTGAAGTTACTGAACTGAGCCGGCAAACGGCCTTGCTTTACGCACATTTCACGTGACGGATGAAGTTAAGACGCGTTGCTATGGTACACTTAATCTTTGGCCTACAGCACCTGCGCGTGCGCATAACGAAGGCTTATTGTGATTTGCAAACTTACTCAGGAGAAGGACCATTCATTTTTAGAGCATTTGCATACCGTTTTCATATTACTAAGGCACGTAATAGTTTCATAAGTCATAAGTCATTTATTTCACCTTACACATTTACAATGGTTACATGTACAATATCTAGTGAAAGGGCCTACAATGGATATAATACAAATAAGAAATATTGCACAGGAAAAGCCTCAAACACTGTTCACTTATACACGAAGGTAAATGTGTTGAGGGCAATCAAAAAGCAGGGCTTGTTAGATTGTCCCACACAGTGATAGAAAAAAATAATGGAGATAATCTGAAATTTTAAAGTGAATCGTGATAAGAAGACAAACATTAGTGCTTAAAATGGAATGATGTAATGAATTCACTAAAAGTTAAAATCTCCACTAGCTTCAGGTTGTTAAAAATATTTTTTTGAAATCAACATAAAAGTCAGTTTCAAGTCACATATTTTTCCACTCATCACCAATGTTTTCAAAGACAGGCAAATCTCGTAAAAATTTTAAGTTTTTATAATTTAGCGTCAATAAACGGGAACCTTCTCTCTACCTAACTGCTCCATCAAGCCACGAAATTGTGCTAGTTAAGCAGTTTCATTAACTAATAGCTATTGATCGAACAGAAAACCCGTTGTATCTGAGCATCACTTTTGTACATCGGTGGATTTTTTCACCGCTAGATGGCAGCAGACAGTTATTCGTTATCGATATTCAGTTTTTCTATCGAGTTGCAAAAAACTTAATGTTCTAAAACAATAATGCAGCAGATTATTATTATTATTATTATTATTATTACTATTATTATTATTACTATCATCATCATCATCATCATCATCATCATCATCATCATCATCATTATTATTAATTGTTTTCAAAATAATATAAAAACCTCCAATTTGCACTATACATACAAAGTTATATTACACGTACAAAAACGCAACATGTATCCACATACATATTTGTAGATATTTGTACATATTGCACTTTCAAAGAGAAACCAGGCTTGTATCAATTGTACTCAATGCATAACTAGTCTTTGTATGTTTTACGATACTGCTTTTTAAACTAAGATTTCGTGCATAATTTCTGTGAAAGCTGTCTGTCCAGGCACAAGTGGTCATCTAAAATTTTGCGATAAGTAAGGGCATTTTGCGTAGAAGATTTAGCGCTGTAAGAAATAACAGAACAATCAAATATTAGGTGTTCCACTGTCTGGTAAGTCTATAAATGCTTGTATGTCAGTAACATATTTACAATAATTACTATAGGCTAAGCCAGGGGTGTGCAAATTGTGGCCCGCCGAGAGAATTTGTGCGGCCCGCGAAGAGATTTGTCAACCTAATGGAAGTGCGGCCCGGGCGATTAATTGAGTGTATCCAGCTGAAGTCCGTGCCATGATCCCAAAGATAGTGTGGGTAGTTTTTTCTACTAGATCGGATGCCATTAACCCTTACAAGACGGTTGTAGCTTAATGTCACTGTACTACACAGACTGTGTGATACACATTACTAATATGCATTGTAATGAAATTACCACTATCTGTCCTGAAAGTAGAAATATATGGTTTGTAATATAAATTTTAATAACTTCTAAAATTGTTTCTTGAGTGCAGTAGTAATGATGTACGCAGGTCGAATGCAAAAAAATCGTTATTAGGTCTTTCTGTACTTGGCTCCTTGATCAAACTGCCTGTGGCCTGCAGGAATTGCGGGAAAGTTTAATGTGGCCCGGCTAGTTAGATAATTTGCACATCCCTGGGCTAAGCGAACTGCATATAGGAAGGACTTACGACCTCGACCAAGTAAAGAGTTAAATGTGTCTCCGAATCCAACAGAATTCAAATCTATCGTAAAGCAATCATCGCAAAACGTTTCTAGAATTTCATTATTCGGTTCGCTTTGCTATCAAATAAATTGCCAGCCATAAATAATGTTTTATACACATTTGTTTGTGTTAAATGAACAACCTATCACATTCCAGACAAAACAGATCCTAGTTTTTCGCCATGTTTGTACTAAAAACGTAAACCAGACGCAACGTTAGCTCGTGCCGGTCACGCGAACAGGTGACCACGCCCTGTCCAGCTGTAAATTGAGAGGAAGGGCTGCCCTAAACTTGACTCAAAGTAGACCCAGTAGGCTCCACTCAATTTCATTTTTCACAAGGTCGAATGGGTCCACTTACTACACTGTCGACAGCATTATTAAATAACATTAATTAATCCTATTACCGAACACAAGTATGTCTAGCTACACACCCTCTACGTAGAGCTGCCCCTGGCCCCATGGCTTCTTGTTCGTCGGTTCACTGACGTTTGCTCGACAAAAAGAAGCCGCCTGTGCATACATAATGTTTTCATTTTCCAATTTATACGAACCGTACCCCTCAGTGTCCTCAAATTAGAGCAGGCACATTCAAAGTCCAAATTAATTTACACACAGCTCAAACTTAAAATTCGACTAAATTTAATTCGAAAAAAAGTTTTTATTATTACTTGAATACTCTTATAAAACCTGGACGTGGTAACATTATCTTCACAGTTTTGGGAGGTTTGAGTTATTGTTTAAAATGCTGAAAAACACAGGAAGGAGTTTACGATTCCTCACACACGATTTATATACCCTAACCCTAACCGTAACCATAACCCAACTCTAACCCAAACCTTAACCCACCTTAGTCTAGACCCTAATCCTAATCCTAAGCTTGACGAATTGATTTCTTGTGTGTGGGGAATTGTAAACTTTAGCAGTGTGTGGGGAATTGTAAACTTTAGCACAAACACATCGTACATTCACTGATAATGCATATCGCGGTTACATACCCAACAAACGCAACATGAATACAGCAGCTGCAGCACGCATAATAAAAATCCAAGTTCGAATCCCAGTTCAGTTAAAGTCTCTTTTTTGGAGTTTTTAGGACTGACTCTCGTTAAAATATGCAAATTTGATGTCATGCTCTTAATTTCTGGCCAATTTCCAATCGAATTTTTGCCCAGAACGCCAGAATATTACGCCTTTTACTGCTTTAAAAAGTTTAAACTGTTAATTAATAAATTTTGATTCATTGGTTATTAAAAGAACTGATACTAATTAGATGATTCTATCTATGACAGAGAAACTTGGGTGTCTGATTTCATAAAGTACTTCTAAAATTAATTGACAGCAAATTTCATATTCATCGCTTTTCTACTTTAGTGCCCCAAACAAGCCGCCTGATATTTATTCGTGTAGCAGTACTGTCAGTTTAATTAAGTGGCTTTTCTGAAACAAAATTAGTTCATGAAGTGTGCAACAGAACTAGCGCCCTCCTAGCCAAAATTATAGAATAAAGGAAGGTGCATTGTCTGAAAGCTTGGTTTTTCACAAACATAAACAATGCGTTTGCGCGTAAACAATGCGTTCATAATGGTCCATAATGGTACAGCATGACGCGCTCTTACTTTTTGGACTGTGACAGGTACAGCATGCTCTGTCACAGCAAACAACAACAACATAACTTACTGTAGGTTTTACACATCAAATGTAGAAACAGGAAAGTTCAAATGTGACTTGGGTAAGTCAAATGTAGACATAGGAATTTCGAATGTGTTTTGGTAACTCAAATGTAACTTAGGTAAGTCATATGTAAACAGGAATTTCGAATGTGTTTTGGTAACTCAAATGTGACTTAGGTAAGTCAAATGTAGACATAGGAATTTCGAATCTGTTTTGGTAACTCAAATGTGACTTAGGTAAGTCAAATGTAGACATAGGAATTTCGAATGTGTTTTGGTAACTCAAATGTGACTTGGGTAAGTCAAATGTAGACATAGGAATTTCGAATGTGTTTTGGTAACTCAAATGTGACTTCGGTAAGTCAAATGTAGACATAGGAATTTCGAATGTGTTTTGGTAACTCAAATTTGACTTAGGTAAGTCAAATGTAGACATAGGAATTTCGAATGTGTTTTGGTAACTCAAATGCGACTTGGGTAAGTCAAAATATAGATGCGTTACTTTGAATAAATCGGTAATTAAGTTATTTAAGTGCAAATTAGAAAAAGATAAAAAAGTAGGCCTATAGCGTTGTTATTTTAACTTAAGAGAAATTATTAAATTGAAATTAAAGAAGATTAAATTTAACATCCTTAAACTTTACCACCTATCCACATTTGAGATACCAATGTCACATTTGACTTGACATGTGTCTACATTTGACATGTAAAACCTATAGTTGCAAATACCCTCAAATTTTTTACTTGGAATGTTTGAGAAATTCTCTCTGGAACTCTGAATCATTTCTGAATCAGCTCTAATGAAATAGCTTGTATAAGACAGTGAACTGTTTGCTTTGAGTAAACTTGAGCAGACATGAACCACAGCTTTGGCACCAAATATCAAACATCACCGCCTTGTGGGCAGCCTAACCGTTGCTAAGATACGAGTAAATGTGTGGCCATAATAATTATACTGCCCTCATAACAATCATGTCAGACTAACTAGTGAAGGTGTAGATTTTCTACAGCAGGGGTGTGCAAATTATCTGACTAGCCGGACCACATTAAACTTTCCCGCAATTCCTGCGGGCCACAGGCAGTTTGATCAAGGAGCCAAGTACAGAAAGGCCTAATAACGATATTTTTTGCATCCGACCTGCGTACATCATCACTACTGCACTCAAGAAACTATTTTTGAAGTTATTAAAATTTATATTACCAATCATATATTCCTACTTTCAGGACAGATAGTGGTAATTTCATTACAATGCATACTAGTAATGTGTATCACACAGTCTGTGTAGTACAGTGACATTAAGCTACAACCGTCTTGGAAGGGTTAATGGCATCCGATCTAGTAGAAAAAACTACCCGCACTATCTTTGAGATCGTGGCACAGACTTCAGCTGGATACACTCAATTAATCGCCCGGGCCGCACTTTCATTAGGTTGACAAATCTCTTCGCGGGCCGCACAAATTCTCTCGGCGGGCTGTAATTTGCACACCCCTGCTCTACAGTATAGGTTTTCGTAAACCACTCAGTTCCGCCTAAACATTTTTAATTCAAATGAATCAAACTGTGAGCATTCCAATTCAAGTGTGCGTTTGAGGAACTAATAATTCCGAAATTCCTAAACGCGGGAAAAGTGGAGAGAGTGCTTACTTTAAATGCGATAAGCTGTCCTGGTTTAACGAGTTGCAAAATCACATAAATAATAAAGTTGTCAGGGTAAAAACAGTCTTTAAAAGCTGAAATTTGTCGAACCAAAAAAACTTTAAAATACTTTAATTTAAAAATAGCAAATTTTGATAAATTAAATGCAATAATCCTGCCTGAAAACCTTAATATAGCTGTCTTAGGAAATAATGATCTGTTGAAGTTGTTATTATTCGGTAAAGATGAATTTAACTATGTTGCTAACTGTAAAATATTCCAATGCATACATGACTTTACATTATGTACTAAACGCTTCCAGTGGTTTCTATCTGATATAAAATGCATCATTCTTAAATAATCGTACATTAATATTTACTAACGGTCATTTTCTAGTAATGTCTAATGTATCACTGTAGTAAAACTTTAGTATACTAAAGTCTACTAAAAGCTAAGTATAGTCTATTCTTACTGTAAATGTTCTTGTAAATAGTGTATAAAGTCTGTTGTGGTGAGGATCCTAAATCATGTTGTACAAACTGTCTGATCCAATCCTAATTAAATTATATTTAAACTAAAAATAGCAAAAGTGCTCGTATAGCTCATAATCATAAAACAGCATTAGCTTGAGAATTTAAACGGTTAATTAATTAATTTAATTAATTAGTCAAACAGTGAACTGTTCTGCTGAGATCAACCTAGCAATTTTGCCAGAAAATTTACAGGAAAAAAGATTATACGAGTCACTGAGGTCACGTGACCAAAAGAAAGAGGAAGTAATGGCTTCCGCTCTATAAAAATTCATCTCCTGAAAGGCATGTGACGTCATTGCCTCTTTACACCAGGGCTGTGCAATATTCACACGATTCCTAGCTATTGTTTTCTCGTAAATCTTTGCTTGAATTCGAGGAAATTCGGGTATCCTAGCAAGATATGACTTTCGTCCAGGGTCGATCGGTCTCAGACTGCCAGCGCCCTCATGACCTCGACATTTTGTATCTAGGTTGAGCTCAGACGAACCAGACAGACTTGCAGTTGCCCTCAGTAAGTCTAAACGTTTTTGCTTACAATTCTCCTACGTGATGCTAATTAATTATGATAGGTTTGATCGGCGTGTCCTTTGTACTAGCTTCTGTACTAATATGGCAGATCCATCACCGGGGACGCAAGAACGAAACTAGAAGCCAACACAGAAAACTGACTATACTAACAGCTTCCTCTGTGAGACGCGTCCACAAACTTCATCAGAGACGGCTGGAGCAGAACCGTTTGGGGCAGACGGTTGAGATCTAGATTTTGGGGTATGCCAGATTAACTACCTTCTCTCGTCTGCGTAATTAAGCAAAGCAAAGGCCGTTTCAAGGTCAGTTGCGAGGTCAAACGCCTGTAAAGCTTGGAAGGATTTACGAGACCTGCTGTCAACAGATAGGCACAACAAGAAAATTATGGTTCGATTAACTTATAACATCAGAATAAATAGTCATAACTGAAATTTATGTCAAAATCTGTGTAAAAGTGAACGTCCGAATGTCGGTTACCATGGTTACCAAATAAATTCTGCCAATATCTAGGCAATAATGTGGCGAGATTCGTTTTTAGTTTTTTGAAAAAAATTACCATAAACGTTTGATTATAGCTGTTATGATACCACTTAAAACAAAAGATAATGACTTATACGTTAAAATTGATCTATCCCAGGTTAAAACTAAAGGTGCACAATTTTGGAGTGAGCAACACTTTGAATTTTATCTAAGTGATCAATTCGTTTATTTATTAAAATTTATTCGTACATTTAATAAGTACACAGCATTGTAAAAAGTTAAACAGCTACGCAAATAATGTGAAAATTACAAGCCTACAGAGATCATCAAACTCTCCTGTTTCTCTATAAATATATCAACAATATTAATTCTCCTTTCAAAAACAATAAGCTCCCACTTCTTAAAAACCCCAGTATGAATAACAGAACACTAAATTTAAGAAACATTAGAACGAACAATCAATATGGAAAGAATTCCATTACTAAGCAAGCAATACAACTTTGGAATTCATTACCGACATCACTAAAACACAGCAGCTCTTCATCAATATTCAAGTCTAAATTAAAAAAAAAACATTTAATGACTCGTTTTGAATATCCGACACACGAACACGATGATACTCACTCAAATCATAATTTCATTTTTCCTAGACCTTACTAAACTAGTTTATATTTTATTTTTGAATTTCTAGTTGCACTTATAGTTTAGCTTGCACCAGACGCACTTGCCTAGAACAGTGAATGTTTTTTATATGAACTAACACTGATTGTCTGTCTTTTATTATGATGGTCAATGTTTTTAAAATGGCAAATAAAGATTTTACTACTACTACTACTACTACTACTACTACTACTACTACTACTACTACTACTACTACTACTACTACTACTACTACTACTACTACTACTTCTTCTTCTTCTTCTTCTTCTTCTTCTTCTACTACTACTACTAATAGTACTACAATAGAAAGTACTGAAAAATATTCACACAAACGCACGCAGACCCGATACAAGACAGACATGAATGATTAAAAAAATACAAAGTTCATAGATCAAAAATTAAAATTGCATATATTTGTTTTCTGATACGAACAGTAAGCAAACAGTTTGCCAGTTATACCATTTGGTAGTTCTACAAGCTCACATACATATCATTCAATTATTTTTCCTGTAAGTTGTAATGACATTATAGTTTTGATATTAAAAGTAACAAATTTTTTACTTATACTACATCTAAATGCTATGAGAGTTGAATAGCCTTTACGAAACGCCTGGTTGTGAGCTGTCATTCTTCTTCTTCTTCTTCTTCCCAGCTTTTCCCTATTCGGGGTCGCCGTTGTGAATGAGTTTTCGGTCTTCTTTAGAGAAGCTGCTTCCAGCCCATAGATTAGAGCGGGTCTGACCACTTCTTTGTGGGCTTTACCTTCAAGTCTCACCGACTCATTCATAGAAGGTTTTGGTGCAGTTTTTACAGGCGGATGCCCTTCCTGACCCTAACCCTCCCTATTTATCCGGGCTTGGGACCGGCACTGCGTTGGACTGGCTTGCCCCCACCCCCCAGTGGCTAGGTTTGGTTGTGAGCTATCATTAAGATAGTGTAATTGTACTGAAAGACGTTATACCACAAAAACACGTACATAAAATAGACACACAACACAGGTATGCACAACACCTAGAAATCTTAAAAAGTTTATTTACACTTACATAAAGAACTTTTAACGGCGCTTTCCTAGACAAAGCATCAGGCAAATCCTAAAAAAAATTAAAGAAAAAATATATATAACTAAAGTTTCACATGAAGCCATGCAGACACCACTGTCACATGAAGCCATACAGACACAAGTACAGAGTCAATGGACTTACCCTCAAAAGGCTCCACCTATTAGTTATCGCGAGAGTTTAAATTTACAAGTTTTTTACAGTATACTGCTAACGCAAGCTCTATATGCAATAAGGCAGCACTTAAGTCGTGCACAATTTCTAGGCGACTTTAAAGTTTCATTTATGAAGAATGTTTTCTTGTGCTTTAAGAGTTTAAACCAACCTGCTTTTCTTAGTTTACTATATACAACTAATTTTGTTGACTAAGCCTGAGTTTAACTTATCACTTTACAGTTGCTCAAAGCTGTACCTCGTGTTGGAAATGAAAGCAAACTGAATTGAATACTACAGTAATACTTACAGACGTGTAAAGTTTTCCATTCTTATTCATGCAAACGAATCTCCCTGTTTCACTACCCTTGATCCCGACCACGCCCACAGCTACAGAAATGAGCTGCAACACGGCTGAAAAAGAAAAAATCCATTATTGATTTTTTTGTTTACTAAGAAGATGGTGCGAAATGACCATAAGGTTTTTCTTAATAAACAAATCAAATATTGGTTACTTGCAGAAACCTTTTCGAAAATAAATGGGACTGAATTAACTAAATAATGGCAGCAGTCAAGCTACCAACTAATCAAACAAAGAACCAACCAACAACTAAGCAATCAAACAAACAACCAACCAACCAATCAATCAAACAAAGAACCAACCAATCAAACAAAGAACCAACCAACCAACAGCCAACCAATCAAACAAACAGCCAACCAATCAAACAACAGCCAACCAATCAAATAAACAACCAACCAATCAAACAAAGAACCAACCAACAACTAACCAATCAAACAAACAACCAACCAATCAAACAAAGAATCAACAAATCAAACAAGCAACCAATCAAACAAACAGCCAACCAATCAAACAACAGCCAACCAACCAAACAAACAACCAACCAATCAAGCAAAGAACCAACGAACAATTAACCAATCAAACAAACAACCAACCAATCAAACAAAGAATCAACAAATCAAACAAACAATCAACCAATCAAACAAACAAACAACCAATCAAACAAAGAACCAACAAATCAAACAACCAACCAACCAATCAAACAAAGAACCAACCAATCGAACAACTAACCAAGAAAGAAACAACCAATCAAACAAACAACCAGCAACCAACCAAGAAAGAAACAAACAAATAAAACCACAGAACACTGTAATATTGTAATAATTCTTTTCTACAACAACAAAAATACCATTACAAAATTTATCCAAAAAAACATTGAAATTCTACACAATTGAGCACAGCAAACAACAAACAAACTTATTAGAAAGTTTAAATCTAACTCCACCAAGACTAATTACACCAGCCTGTTATACTTGCATTTTAGCTTTTAATCCACTTTCTCGCCAACAGGTGGTGCTACATTTTTTCGTACAAGAACTAGATTATCAACTAGAAAAGTGTTTTAAACATCAGTGCCTCCATCTACAAAAATAATTTCATTGTCACGTGATTTAATGACCTTGAAAAACCAGAGAAACTCTTGCTCCAAACCACAGAATTTGGTTAAGAAGACAGAGAAAAAGTTGAGACTTTCCAAAAGTACAAAAAAAAAGAATCTCAATTTTGAGATAACAAAAAAACAGAAATTGGGCGTTCCGCATTGTAAACAGGGTTCGAAACTGCTCGAAAGCTTGGCAAACTTTTTTCTCGATACTTGGCTTCTGTTCTAAATAACTGAATATTATTTATAAATGGCATAAATTACACAAACAGAAGAAGAAGCCACCCGCTGAGTTCAACGTGGCAGCAATTACGAATTAACGAGTCTGCTGAACCGTGACGGGTCGAAAAAAACCTGGCTTCCTTCTGGGAAACCTGCTGAAACGGCTGAGCGGTACAGGTGCTCTCACGTATGTTTCTGATAGACCTAGATACATCGAGATCATGTGGTGGAAATATGTGAGATTTGCCACTAGAGTTCAGACCGTTCGTCTCCTTGAACATTGAATTTTGCAGTTAAATAATGTGCGTCTACAGCTGTTACAAGACAAAAACCAATTATTACTATTATTATTATTATTGTTATTGTCATTGTCATTGTCATTGTCATTGTCATTGTCATTGTCATTGTCATTGTCATTGTCATTGTCATTGTCATTGTCATTGTCATTGTCATTGTCATTATCATTATCATTATCATTATCATTATCATTAACATTATCATTATTATTGCAATTGTTATCGTTATCGTTATCGTTGTCGTTGTCGTTGTCGTTGTCGTTGTCGTTGTCGTTGTCACTGTCACTGTCACTATCACTATCACTATCACTATCACTATCACTATCATTATCATTATCATTATCATTATTATTATTATAATTCTTAATTTTTAAAAACTATGTACAGAATACATTCCTTCTATTTGTAGGGATATGTTTAAAATTTCTAAAAGCATTTACAACGTATTAAACCTATTCACATATATATATATAATTTAGAATCCAACGCATGAGACACATTGAACGACAACGATCATATACAATAGACATAGTTACAAATTATAATCCAACACTACATACATACATAATAAACGATAACGAACATATTTTAATACTTAGTAACAAAAATTTACACACATTATACACAATGTACATCCTATAGTTACTATTTACGTGCGTGGTCTAATGCTTGCATATATGGTTGTACATCCTATAGTTACTATTTACGTGCGTGGTCTAATGCTTGCCTATGTGGTTGTACATCCTATAGTTACTATTTACGAGCGTGGTCTAATGCTTGCCTATGTGGTTGTACATCCTATAGTTACTATTTACGAGCGTGGTCTAATGCTTGCCTATGTGGTTGTACATCCTATAGTTACTATTTACGTGCGTGGTCTAATGCTTGCCTATATGGTTGTACATCCTATAGTTACTATTTACGTGCGTGGTCTAATGCTTGCCTATATGGTTGTACATCCTATACTTACTATTTACGAGCGTGGTCTAATGCTTGCCTATGTGGTTGTACATCCTATAGTTACTATTTACGCGCGTGGTCTAATGCTTGCCTATGTGGTTGTACATCCTATAGTTACTATTTACGTGCGTGGTCTAATGCTTGCCTATGTGGTTGTACATCCTATAGTTACTATTTACGAGCGTGGTCTAATGCTTGCCTATGTGGTTGTACATCCTATAGTTACTATTTACGTGCGTGGTCTAATGCTTGCCTATGTGGTTGTACATCCTGCGTGGTCTAATGCTTGCCTATGTGGTTGTACATCCTATAGTTACTATTTACGAGCGTGGTCTAATGCTTGCCTATGTGGTTGTACATCCTATAGTTACTATTTACGTGCGTGGTCTAATGCTTGCCTATATAGTTGTACATCCTATAGTTACTATTTACGTGCGTGGTCTAATGCTTGCCTATATGGTTGTACATCCTATACTTACTATTTACGAGCGTGGTCTAATGCTTGCCTATGTGGTTATACATCCTATAGTTACTATTTACACGTGTGGTCTAATGCTTGCCTATGTGGTTGTACATCCTATAGTTACTATTTACGTGCTTGGTCTAATGCTTGCCTATATGGTTGTACATCCTATAGTTACTATTTACGAGCGTGGTCTAATGCTTGCCTATGTGGTTGTACATCCTATAGTTACTATTTACATGTGTGGTCTAATGCTTGCCTATGTGGTTGTACATCTTATAGTTACTATTTACGCGTGTGGTCTAATACTTGCCTATGTGGTTGTACATCTTATAGTTACTATTTACGCGTGTGGTCTAATACTTGCCTATGTGGTTGTACATCCTATAGTTACTATTTACGTGCGTGGTCTAATGCTTGCCTATATGGTTGTACATCCTGTAGTTACTATTTACGAGCGTGGTCTAATGCTTGCCTATGTGGTTGTACATCCTGTAGTTACTATTTACACGTGTGGTCTAATGCTTGCCTATATAGTTGTACATCCTATAGTTACTATTTACGAGCATGGTCTAATGCTTGCCTATATGGTTGTATATCCTATAGTTACTATTTACGAGCGTGGTCTAATGCTTGCCTATGTGGTTGTACATCCTATAGTTACTATTTACGAGCGTGGTCTAATGCTTGCCTATGTGGTTGTACATCCTATAGTTACTATTTACGTGCGTGGTCTAATGCTTGCCTATATAGTTGTACATCCTATAGTTACTATTTACGAGCGTGGTCTAATGCTTGCCTATGTGGTTGTATATCCTATAGTTACTATTTACGAGCGTGGTCTAATGCTTGCCTATGTGGTTGTACATCCTATAGTTACTATTTACGAGCGTGGTCTAATGCTTGCCTATGTGGTTGTACATCCTATAGTTACTATTTACGAGCGTGGTCTAATGCTTGCCTATGTGGTTGTACATCCTATAGTTACTATTTACGTGCGTGGTCTAATGCTTGCCTATGTGGTTGTACATCCTATAGTTACTATTTACGTGCGTGGTCTAATGCTTGCCTATGTTGTTGTACATCCTATAGTTACTATTTACGTGTGTGGTCTAATACTTGCCTATGTGGTTGTACATCCTATAGTTACTATTTACGAGCGTGGTCTAATGCTTGCCTATGTGGTTGTATATCCTATAGTTACTATTTACGTGCGTGGTATAATGCTTGCCTATATGGTTGTACATCCTATAGTTACTATTTACGTGCGTGGTCTAATGCTTGCCTATGTGGTTGTACATCCTATAGTTACTATTTACACGTGTGGTCTAATGCTTGCCTACGTGGTTGTACATCCTATAGTTACTATTTACGTGTGTGGTCTAATACTTGCCTATGTGGTTGTACATCCTGTAGTTACTATTTACGCACGTGGTCTAATGCTTGCCTATGTGGTTGTACATCCTATAGTTACTATTTACGTGTGTGGTCTAATACTTGCCTATGTGGTTGTACATCCTATAGTTACTATTTACGAGCGTGGTCTAATGCTTGCCTATGTGGTTGTACATCCTATAGTTACTATTTACGTGCGTGGTCTAATGCTTGCCTATGTGGTTGTACATCCTATAGTTACTATTTACGAGCGTGGTCTAATGCTTGCCTATGTGGTTGTACATCCTATAGTTACTATTTACGAGCGTGGTCTAATGCTTGCCTATGTGGTTGTACATCCTATAGTTACTATTTACGTGCATGGTCTAATGCTTGCCTATGTAGTTGTACATCCTATAGTTACTATTTACGTGCGTGGTCTAATGCTTGCCTATGTGGTTGTACATCCTATAGTTACTATTTACATGCGTGGTCTAATGCTTGCCTATGTGGTTGTACATCCTATAGTTACTATTTACGTGTGTGGTCTAATACTTGCCTATGTGGTTGTACATCCTGTAGTTACTATTTACGCACGTGGTCTAATGCTTGCCTATGTGGTTGTACATCCTATAGTTACTATTTACGTGTGTGGTCTAATACTTGCCTATGTGGTTGTACATCCTATAGTTACTATTTACGAGCGTGGTCTAATGCTTGCCTATGTGGTTGTACATCCTATAGTTACTATTTACGTGCGTGGTCTAATGCTTGCCTATGTGGTTGTACATCCTATAGTTACTATTTACGTGCGTGGTCTAATGCTTGCCTATGTGGTTGTACATCCTGTAGTTACTATTTACGTGCGTGGTATAATGCTTGCCTATGTGGTTGTACATCCTATAGTTACTATTTACGTGCGTGGTCTAATGCTTGCCTATATGGTTGTACATCCTATAGTTACTATTTACGTTACAAAGGGAGCCCCAACAGACCAATCCAAAATTATGATCAAGGTTTCTATGCCCCTGAAATTCGAATACAAACCTTCTGGAAATGTTTTGATTTTAATTTGGACTAATATTCTGCATTTATGCATTATCATAACAACACGTGCTTGTAATTTCAGTCAGTTTAGCACGCAATAAGTTCTGGCACTGGGCCTACAAACGTGCTTCAAAGATTCGTTTA
>JAQGDQ010001273.1:0-50423 GCA_030141605.1 Tubiluchus corallicola
TAAAAAAATAAAGATGACACTTTTCATCATGAACATATAAATTGCCTTTCAGAACTTTATATGCTTATAGACAATAAGAATTCCACTAAACTCAAGGCACTTACAGGGGACTAGAATATTCGTTTGCATATAAGACAACATCTATCAGAATTGTGGTAAACTACGCAGGTTGAAATTACTTAATCTACAACAGAGGATTTATAGTTAACACCTTATGTTATCACTGAACTCTCTATAGCATCAATGTTCTGCATACGGTATTAAGGTATTGTAGCGTAGGCGTTGTCCACAGATATGCTCTTGTAAGTAGGAGAAAGATTTCTGTTCTTGCCAAGGGAGATGGAGTTTGGTGTGTCCGTCTGCTTGCTTTTGTCTGGTATTCTGGAATTTAATACAATTAGTGTTTATGACTAATTAGAGTTTGTTGGTGTTTACTATTTAGCATGGTTGTTGAATGGTCTGTCTAGAGAGGTTTGACATGCTCTTTCATTAACACGGTCCTGACAAATAGCGAGGTTGAAACAACACAAAGTTGTATCTTATATTATAATACGCAATTGAGTAACGAGTACAGTTATAGACAGTGTGACGAGATGGCCGCGGGTAGCACCTTAATACCATATGCAGAACATTGATGCTATTGAGAGAGTTCAGTGATATTTTACATGCAGATTATTTGACCGTTGTCAACTTGGTGTTTTTTTCACGTATGGAAAAAATGCCGTGTAAAACATGCCATAAATTAGTAGATTTGTCATTTGGTGATTTCTTTTATGCTGCTACCCAAAATTTACGTGGTCACAATTTCAAATTGTTCTAACATTATGTGTGGTTTTTTTTGGTTTTTGTGGGTTTGGTTGTTTTTTTTGTTTTTTGTGTGAAAATGTGATACAATGATTACATTACAATTACATTACTGGTACGCAGTTATTAAAATGTACAGCACAAACGAAGCGACAAAATATAAGCTTTTCGTGGGCGGGTAAAAGTATTTTCTAGCACACTGCGCAGGAATGATATTGTTTGTGAAATATTGCCTAACCTGTAGAAAGAATATCGCGATGCTGCAACTTGGTGTATTTTACCCCTTTCACCGGCTACAGAAAGAAAAAATGTGTCGATCTGACACACCTTCTGCGTACCCCTGGCATTGCTGTTGCGTACCCCCGGTTGGGAACCACTGTTCTAGATTAAGTGTATGCACATATTCGTTCACAAATAGAGTAGTGCCTATCTGGAATGATCTTAATTATGACGTGGCTAATGCACCAAACATTGCCATTTTTGACAGCAGACTTAACGAGCTGCAACTTTTTAAGCTACTGCCATTTTGATCGTCTTATGTAAGCTATTTTTTTCTTTACTGCATGTAATGTCTCTCCGTTATAAGTTTTTTTAAGTTTTTAAGTTCTTTCTCTCCTTTAAATGATGTACATGTATTTGTTTTATAACTGTGATTGTAAACATATTGTAAATTAGTTTATATTGTTTTTCAGAGTGGTTGACTTTGGTAACTTTTAGTTTTTCGCCACCCTTGCACCAATAACTTGAACATCATTAACTCACATAATTTATTCATTAAATAATCTTGTCACTTTGTATCATATTATCGTTTCATGCTCTGTGTTTTTCTTGTAAAAAAGGTGTTAAATAAATATACTTACTTATATGTCTAGCATGAGTGCTATGTGCCTGCTGCCATTTTCTTTTATAAAAAAGTATTTTATAAATGTTCTTAAATAAATAAAAGAAACAATCCACACATAATTAGATTAGTTGTTCATTAATATAATTTTATTTTCTAATTTTATACAATTTCTGATTGACACCTATTGTTATTACATGAATTATATCAAGCTACGATTGCACAGACAACTAACACATCTTATCAGAGGCCAATAAAGTAGTTTCGGAAAATCGCACAGTAAAAGCTACTCACAGGCCATTAGCTACGTGTTTTACTCAAGATTGCCCAACACTGAAATTAACGTTCTAGGCAGAACCTGGTCGAACGGGTTCAACAGTTTTAGAATTTTGCCGATGTGCGTCAACCGTTTTGAAATCTGATAGCAAAAAACCAGAAAGATATTCGGTCGTTTCGTCACGAAATCAACAAGTCCCAGGGTATAAGTACTGTCAACCGACGAGCAACCTTCGCACGATGACAGTGCAGAACAGTGTAAAACATTGTAAAATACTGTGTGAAATCATACGACATTTACTGCAAGTATCTATCTAACCGTAATAATGACAACAATGGAATGCAGAAAGCATTAAAATCATAGATAACTTTGCAGCTAGGCGGCACACAAAAAAGTGATTAATATTAGTCAACAGCAAAATATAAACGATCACCATGTTCATATAGAAGGTCAGCCAATAAAACTGAAGCGAATTGAAATCCCAATACAATACACAGTTTCATTTCAATTCAAACATTTTTGACACCTAACAAAGAGATGGCAAGAACAATAGCTAATTGATTGCTTATATGTCTTCTTGCAGCTTCAGTGGCCTTAAACTATAATTATTTAAGATTTAACTTTTATTTATTCCGTAAAGAAAATCATTTGAATTGAAATGCATACAATCTTACAGCAATTTCAATTCAGCTTAGTTTTTTGGCAGATCTCCCAACAATACACAAATCACAACTTAGTGCTGCACTAGCTTTACTATCCTATCTAATATTTACTTGTTAAATAATAAATCATCGCTATTTTAATAAAACACGGTTATATACAGAGCAAAATCTAATACAGCAAATAATTAGTCAGTGGTTATGATTGTAAAGCTACCAACAACGTGTATAAGGTCAACATTAAATAATAACCACGAAAATACTGTGAAAAAGGCCAGTTATTTTACACAAACATTAAAACATGCTACACGATTAGCTCGATGGACTAATCGCAGCTTGAAACTGTCGCTACTATTTATGCAAAATGTGCAAACTTGACTAATCTGTTTGTGGTCGGACCAGACAACATTAACCAAGCCCCGTTCTGGAGCCACGGCGCTTAAACCAACAACGCTTTCGTTGGCAAAAAATTAAACCAATTACAAAAATGTTTAACAGCAAGGAAATTATACCATTATAAATTTGTTTGCTGATACTAAACTACAGCGAGGTTTATATAATCAGACGGCAACAAACTTCGACTTAATGGGTAAATGAGCAGCTCGTTAATACACCCTAACGAGTTTTAGAAAAAATGTATGTACTTAACGGAGTAAAAAATCATTTGAGAAGACTTGAGTACTATATGCACGAAAAAAGAGTGATTACACATTCTGACAATATATGGTAATATTTGACAATTTCATCGAATTAAAACAATTTCACACCGAATGCTAACAGCTCGGAATATGGCAAGGAGGGGGCTGTAACTTTTGTGAGGCTGCATTGCTAGTATAGCGTGCACCGTTTATAGCCTATACAAAAGAGAGGGGCATGTAATATAGTGTAGTCCATCATAAGTAACTTCACAGAGTATCCTGCAGTAATAATGTAAACTACAGTTGTATAATGCCATCTTATTTACAACAAAACAGAATCAAATACTGCAGTTACAGTAAAAACAGAGATTCTTAGAAATAAATAAACGCAATAGACGCTAAGCACACAGAAAAATGTGTAAGAGTACCGGGATTTTTTAGGAATGAATGCTTACATCATTCAGCCGACTTGATTAGTTCAAACACGAAATGCATCTATCTGACAACTTTTTCATATAACTGGGCGCGCAAAAATAAATAAAAATAGAAAAACAAAAAAACAAAAATGCAAAAAATGGCGACATTGCGCTATCGTAATGTAGAGCAAAACACAAAGTTTTAAAAGACTTGTGTTTGATCCAAGAGATTCAAAAATGAAGCTGTTAAGGTTGCTACGCACAAAGTTGGAAATTCAAGATTTACCTAAAAACAGCAAAATTCAACAAACGAAAAGACACTTAGTTTATTAGAAACGAATGAGTATTATGCAGTGATGGGAGTAAGATGTTACAAATGTAACTAGTTACAAAGATACGAGGATTTTGTAACTGTAACAACTTACAATTTTTAGTAGTAACTCATAACTGTAACTACTTCCTTTTTCGTTGTAACTAACAACTGCAATAGTTACTATGCTAATGGTGGAGAAGAAACTGTAACTGTAACTAGTTACTATTCTAATAACGGAGAAGAAACTGTAACTGTAACTAGTTACTTTTCTAATGGCGGAGAAGAAACTATAACTGTAAAACTAGTTACCTTTTTAACGGTGAAGAAGAAACTGTAACTGTAATTAGTTACCATTTTGACAGCATAACTGTAGAGTCATTGTCAAAAATGTAACTGTAATTGTAAGAGTTACTTTTGTACAAGCTACTTATCCCAACACTGTTACTATGTTTCTAAACAGTTTATGAGTTCATCGTAAACAAGATGCTAATCTTAGGTATAACAGTATTAACTTTTACATAATAAGTAACAAATTATCCTCATTTCTCACCTAGAATTCGAAATGTTCAATTAGTTTGTTAACAAAATACACGATGATTGAAAACATTTCCTGTAGCGCATGAATAATAATAGCTGTCAATGGCAAATAAAGTACGCTTCAAGCGATGAGTTATTTAGTAACTCATGTTCTTAGTAACTGCAACAATCAAACCTCGTTTAATGAACGATCACAAATCACCGTGATTCTGAATAAACTTACAATGGTAAAATTTTTGTACTATGATTAACATATAATCGACCTGTATACTGATCAGTGCATAGGCGTATGGGCAAAGCTTCAGAAGGGGGTGCATAAGGAATTTGTCCAAAAAATTTTGCAAGTTGCCCTAGTTTGAAAGGAGGGGGCAATGACCGCCTGACATGCCATGGTAATTGCAATAATAACAGTAACAATATCGGAATGCCCATAGTGTATCTCGACACTAGGCGGAGGAGCTGCACAAGCAGCCAATGGCTAGAGGGCGGAGGAGGTCAAGTGACCCAACGGTCATGTGTAGAGGAGTAAACCTTCCAAATCAGGAGTGGAGCCCCGAAGGCGGACCAGTGCAGCATGCTCACTGACTCCGGCAGCTCCTGCAGCCAACCTGGTGCCAAACGTATCGCTCTGCTTTCCTTTGGACTACACCAGGGAGGAAGAGAGGGGGTTCCTGTTGTCTGGGCAACTCAGGATCTCCATACACCTTGCCCAGGCGTGCGCCCTGGAGACGTTCAAGGATCGGACTCTCTTGGCGCACACTCCATCGTCTTCCGAGACAGAAGGATGCCAACAACAGCATACAAAGAAGTCCAAATGATTAAAAGCAATTAGTAAATAATGAGGAGTCTAACAAGACAAAAGTCAAAGGTTTGCATTTTCACTGAACAAACAGGCAAATAACTTTTTTCTAACGTTTCAGAAATTCAAAAGAAATAGTGGCGATGGTTTACGTTTTCCTTTTGCAAACATGTTTATAACTTTGCCTGCACATTGAGAAGCGTATACTTAACAAGCGTAAGATGGACTTAATGAGATTTAGTGAACTAAAATTACAAGAAACTTTAATTGCCAGCCTGTGAAAAGAGCTAGGCGTAAAACAGTACATAAGCAGTTTTTAAATATGGAAATCTTCAATTATGAAATTTTAGAATAGAATTATTTGCCTGAAAATAATCAGATTTTGCCCTGAAAATGTACAATTCATTTGCATTTGCCCTGGGAGGGTAACCGCACCCCCCTCCCACGAACCTCCGCCTCATACGCCTATGGATCAGTCATCACAATGTTAGGCCTGCAGTGTAACTATGAAACAAACAATCATATACGAGTTATCAGCTAATTCAAACAACTTACTAACTCCAACGTTTGGCCAACAAGAAACAACACACAAGTCACACACACACACATATATATAATTATATATCATATGGATTTATATAGAAAAAATAAAAATGCACAGGTGACAATGCGAAAACGCGAAACAAAATAAACAGCGGAATAGAGCGAGTAATAAATAATGTGACACGGTAATCTCAGCTTTAAGATACGAAATAATTTACATCAATATTTACTTATTTACCTACTCACCAACCTAGTGCCACCTAGTGTACAAATTGTCAAGCGTCTTAAACGATATTTGGCAACTTCAACTGTGAATTGTTTAGAACAGGAATCACAAACTCTCTAGGTGAAGCACCGCGTTCGAAGATTTCCCATATTTTTCTACAGCGGTCTACAGAGGAGTCACGATTCCTATCACAGAAATCCGGTGAAACACAAAATGTGGGCGGAGCAACGTTATTGACTGCGCCCAAATTTTACAGTCAAGTGCCCGAGAACTACATCCCGTATCCGGGTTGGTAACCCGGCTGATATCCGGGCACTGCACCCGGATACTGCGGATGTCCGTACGGGTACTGTCCGCCTCCTGGTGGTGGAGGGGGCATTCCTATTCCAGCGCCAGCGGTGATCATTAGTGGACCCTGTTGTGCTGCAAGAGAACAGAACGGATCATTAATTGTATGTAATCATTATCACCAGTGACCTTGGCCAGGTGTTCAAAATATAAAGATGAGACAAATACAACTCAAAAATAAGTTTAAGAAGAGCAACAATTGAAAAAAATGTGCAAAACAGCAATAAGCTGATTAATCAAACTTGTGCAATTTCTATTGGATGGCACATCAACGGCAAAGGTCAAAGTCACAGGAAGGTCAAATGTCACAATAGTACAAACCTACCAAGAAGTTGGTCAAACAAATGTGTACAACTTACGGCAAAGGTCAAAGTCACAGCAAGGTCAAATGTCACAATAGTACAAACCTACCAAGACGTTGGTCAAACAAATGTGTACAACTTACGGCAAAGGTCAAAGTCAAAGCAAGGTCAAATGTCACAATAGTACAAACCTACCAAGAAGTTGGTCAAACAAATGTGTACAACTTACGGCAAAGGTCAAAGTCAAAGCAAGGTCAAATGTCACAATATTACAAACCTATCAAGAAGTTGGTCACACAAAAGTGTACAACTTACGGCAAAGGTCAAAGTCAAAGCAAGGTCAAATGTCACAATAGTACAAACCTATCACGTAGTTGGTGAAACAAAAGTGGGAGATAAATAACTGTGTTAGTAAAAATAAAAACATTCACCAAAGTTTGATGGCTGAGCTTGCTGCGGTCCCTCCTCAACCCTAAGCGCCTCAGCCTCTTCCAGTTTATCCACCTTGACGGTGTACTCTCGGATGACTTGTATGAGGTACGGCATGGCGAAATCCAGAATGTTATGCTTCCACGCCAGCTCCAGGATGACATCCGGGTGGAGAAGATCGTAGCATTGGTACAAGCATGCTGGAAGAAACACAATGAACACTTTCAATTGTTAAATGAATGAACGCAGGCAAAAACAGCAGCACATCTGTAAATGCCAATTTAGAAAAAACGGCAATTTATTAAGCACAAACAAGTAGATAGGCTTAAGAATCCGAGCTATCTCATAGGCTTAAGAATCCGAGCTATCTCATAGGTTCAAGAATCCGAGCTATCTCATAGGTTTAAGAATCTGAGCTATCTCATAGGCTTAAGAATCCGAGCTATCTCATAGGCTTAAGAATCCGAGCTATCTCATAGGCTTAAGAATCCGAGCTATCTCATAGGCTTAAGAATCCGAGCTATCTCATAAGCTTAAGAATCCGAGCTATCTCACAGGCTTAAGAATCCGAGCTATCTCACAGGCTTAAGAATCCGAGCTATTTCATAGGCTTAAGAATCCGAGGTATCTCACTGGTTTTATAATTCAGGTACGAATACGCGAAATGTCAATAATATCCAGAAAATGGTAGAAGACCAATTTGAATAAAAAACCCTCTAAGAACCTATGATGACAGGACTGTACGTTAACGCTAACATATTGGACTGCCGTCCGCTCATAGCAGAGGCAGGAAGGATGGCACCGCGGCCCACACCGTGCGGCATGTCTTAATTATGTCATTCAACGCCGCACCCATAAACAAAGATTGAATAATAGAGTCAGTCGAAATGACAATTTATTATTGAATTTTACACGTTAAATAAGGAACGACTAGCTTACCTACAGGAACAGAGTTTGCGAGAAAAGCCTGAGAAATGTGAACAGAGCTGCACATGTTACGAAAGACACGACCACTGACAAGGTGATACAGCAGACCTTCTCTTCTTATAAGCTCAGGTGTGCACGTGACTAGTGGCTTTTACCAACACAAGGTCAGAATACGAGTCTGTGCTAGATAAAGCCACGTTCACATGCACACCTGAGAAGTCTAATGTATTCCCGTGCCAGTATCACATTTTCATCACAGCCCTGTAGTACAATACTATAAACAACTGTACAGATGTGTTGTATTCCTATATACATACATAGACAGATACGCGTGTACATATTTCACACATAACAGATATTGCACTGGAGCTATATGCAGGGATGAGAATGACAAATTGCTAAAATCCCTGAAACAGGCCGGGAGTTTGGGGGACGCCTAGTGTTGAGGGGTTGAGGGGTTTGGGGGCCGCAGAGCCAGCAACAAATTGCAATTCTGTAACCATAGAGAGCCTCTAAGTGGACTTAAAATATCAATTACCTTGTTTCATGCATAATTTAAAATATTCAACTATCAAGGATAAATGATACATAATTGTCTCAAAAACGCCAAAGTACTGGCCGCTCCTATGCAATGAAGATATGCCGCATTGCCGTAAAAGGCATGCTACAAATCATACAGATTATCAAACAAACGATATTTACGCTTTATTTGAACTATTTCAGCCAAAATTTTTCAGCGATTTTTAACATCTAGGAGATAAAAGGTAAGCTGGATAAATTCCTCGAAAAAATGTTACTGAAAGTTTCAGTTACGATTTCGAAGAAAACGAGGTTCAACCCCGAAAAATTTTCTCAAAGAATTTACACGATTTACAAAAATGGCACTACTGGTCTTCCAAAAACTCGGAATTCCACGTATCCACGGAAAATTCTCATCCCTGTATATGTCTTGTGCCCAGGCAACGCCATTGTCAAAGTGTTGTAAATGTGAATGAAGTCACGACCTCGTGACCTCTATATTATATCCTGAACTTCTAAACTCAGGAAAGAACAAAAAACACATATAACACGCTGCAATGAACAAGTTTTTAATTTACCGGGACGACGATGAAGATGACAAAAGCAAAGTGACAACGGTAGTTCAGAAACAGCTAAAGAAAAAGATAAAGACGAAGGCTGGAAAAAGCTACGTTCACATTTCGGTTTGCCGGACAAAAGCGAGGAGACGTCGGTCCGAATTTGCCGATTGTCAGTATTTACCAATGCTATGCTAATACAGTAGGCGTCGTGTATTAGACTCATGGTAATGTAGAATCAATCACCTGATTGTCTCAAAAACGTATCTAGGGCCGCTCCTATGCAAAAGTATATAAAAACTGTTGACAATTGACTCAAATAATTCACTAAAACACACTGACATACAAGCTACACCGCTCATTACATGCTGCTGAGTTACACTGACGTAATAATATGAGCAAAGCGACGGCCCGCCAACTAGTGGTCAGTTCGCGAATCAATGGCCTGTGTCAGTAGTACGCGAGACTTTTTAACGGTCCAGATTTTGTCCGATTCTTCTGGTGTCCGGCAAACTGACATACGAGTGTATATCTTTCTCAACAATGAACTATGAATTTTATTTCACACATCAAAATACAATATCAAACACATTAATAAACTTTAAATAAAGTGATTTGAGTAGTGCGAGGTGAGTGTACGACCATACGGTCATTAACACACTCATCTTACTTAAATGAAAAAATGATTATAATTATGCATGCTTCTGTAGATAACTTAATGTAAATAAGGATGAAGTAAATGATGTAATAATTTGAGTAGTGCGAGGTGAGTGTACGACCATACGGTCATTAACACACTCATCTTACTTAAACGAAAAAATGATTATAGTTATGCATGCTTCTGTAGATAACTTAATGTAAATAAGGATGAAGTAAATGATGTAATAATTTGAGTAGTGCGAGGTGAGTGTACGACCATACGGTCATTAACACACTCATCTTACTTAAACGAAAAAATGATTATAGTTATGCATGCTTCTGTAGATAACTTAATGTAAATAAGGATGAAGTAAATGATCTAATAATATCAATGGTATAACAGCAATAAACCTGAAAGTTGAGAAAGGAAAACATAATGTGTAATTACAACTTTGAGTGAGCCTTAAAGAGTGAAAATTTTTTTTAAACAGTTACGAATATGAATTATGTGATAATAGAAAAGATAGAATACCTGTGAAACACTCGTAGTTCTTTTGTTCTAAGAACCAGGACAGAAGTTCTTCTGCTAGCTCTGATGTGCGAGATTCGGCAGCGTACTCCATTGCATCCTGGAACAAAATGCCAGCGATAAATTGTTATTTTCTACGACAGTTTTGCCAGTTTATTAAAGCGCAGGAAAAAGCTCGTCACAAAAAAGCTTAAAAAATTTACATCACTTACCTGCTGTGTTATTGCATGGAGAACTACTGTTGACAGTAATGCTGTACAAAAGAATAATAAAATTTAAACTCCGTTAGTGCAGCCATTTTAAAGCGTTGTTTGAAACTAGTTTAGACATATTTGTTTATCCGCTGTACAAAAATTTAAAATTTAAACTCTGTTAGTGCAGCCATTTTAAGTCGTTGTTCGAATCAAGTTTAGACATATTTCTTTATCTGCCGTACAAAAGTTTCAAATTTAAACTCCGTTAGTGCAGCCATTTTAAGGTGTTGTTGCATGATTATTTATATCTTTAGTGGTGTAGCAAGGTGTTTGGACACCCTCTGCAGAAGCCAAATTGTCCCTTCCTTAAACCTAACACACCTTTGACCGCTACAAACACGTATCTAAAAGACTTAAAAACGGTTTAAATTCTAGAACACATTCATCGTTTGTTTAGGTATCTTGTTTCATAATTTTCGGAATGCGTTTTTGCTGTGACATTCTTGTTTTTGCCAAGCCTAGATTATAATACAAACAAACACTTGACACAAGCAGAATAAGAATTACGTCCTACCCTGAACAGCTTGTCCTTTTTGCACAATTCCACGGCAAGCTTCCAACGATTGTTGCCCTTGTAGAGGTAAGCAGAAATGCGTCTGAACTCGATGAGTTCGTGTTTCTCTAAGCGCTGTGCGAGGGCGATGTTGTCAAAGTTGTCGAATGCGTCTATAGACGCTCGCAGACCTGAAACGCACAATTCTATGGATGAGAATGACAAATTGCAAAAAAACTCTGAAACAGGCCGGGTGTTTGGGAGCCATCTAGGTCCCCAATGGGGTTGAGAGGCAAAGCCCCATGGGGGTTAAAGGTGGCGAAGCCCCTTGAAGCCAGCAACGAATTCCAATTTTGTGACCGTAGAGAGCCTCTAGGTGGACTTAAAATATCAATTACCTTGTTTCATGCATAATTTAAAATACCCAACTATCGATTGATACCTAATTGTCTCAAAAACACCTAAGTACTGGTCGCTCCTATACAAAAGTATATAAAAACTGTCGCAATTGACTCAAATAACTCCGCACAATTGATTCTATATTATTATACATAGAGATCTACACGTGGTTACACTGATGTACGTGACGTAAACAAAGTGACGGCCTGCCAACTAGTGGTCAGCTTGTGAAACAATGTACTCGGTCCGTAAAAAAATTCCTCAACGAATTTACGCGATTTACAAAAATTGCACTGCTGGTCTTCAAAAAACTCGGAATTCTGTCTCAAAGTATGATAAGGGAAAAAACGAATTGAATTGTTGAAAATTCGTGGGAAGTGCATCTTAATCAATTATGTTAATCTCTTAATTCTACAACAAATGACTCAAAAAAAAGTGCCAAAGTTTTGAACACAAAAAATTATGGAATCATTTGAAAATTACCACCCACACTGATGTTACAAATGCTTATCGTATATATTAATTCTACTGGTATGTTAGATATATATTTCTATATATATATATGATTCGAGGCTACAGCTCGGATGACGGCGCCATTTGTGGTGATCTATACATCAAACGAAAGGTCTCGATCTAGTGTCGTGCCATTGGGGGTTTATTTTTCGAATCGGGCCCACCGCGAGGAACGGGGGGCAAAAAAACTCCAAAAATGGCCATTTTCGGCCATTTTTTGCAAAACTTATACGTCTGAGATCTGAAATATGAGAACGGGCCATGGGTGGTGCTTGTACAATAACTCACTAAAGATTTTAGGTCATTCTCTTAGATGCTTCCAAAATACAAATGAATGCAGGCAAAATGTTGTGTCTCCACTGTTAAAATGTACAGCAAGACCCACGTGTCCACCATTCTTACTGCAAGCTAGAGGAAGGCATTTCCTTCAGCAACTGACACAACGTGTTTCATGCAAGGAACGGAAGGTGGTAGACTGTCACCCAAGCTCAGCACTAAGTGCACTCACCCAGGTCTGTTTATTTCACTGTTACGGCCATGACAAGACATTGTAGACAAGTTTAACAGCCGTGGGATTGGGATTGTTTTGCAACAAGTAATCCTAACCAACCAATCAGCTTCTGAATCCAGGTAACGCTGGGTAGCCATTCAGCGTTTGACTCCACGTGCATTTCACAATATTGTACTGTATGGTATTTTCCCATGCAAAATCACTTGTAGATCGTTGATGAAACGCAAGTTTAGTTGATTGTTGTGCATTTTTTTAAAGTGATTGTATATTATGGATTAGTATTGTGTCTTTTGTGAAAACTGGTTTCTAAATATAATTACATGCTTGCTTATTTATGAGGGTGTGCACGTGTGTGAGTGCATGAGTGGAAATAAAACTAATAATTAATATTATTACTCAATAATGAACAACTATTTGTTTATTTACAAGACTCCGTTTTAGTAACACACCACAAGAAGTCATTGTCAAATGTGCAAAAGTCAATGTGGCCCAGTTAAAAAGCAACAACGTAGTGAAAGGGTTAACACTTTTTCTGGTACTTTGGTACTTAGTCTCAGCACTCAACAACTCGTGCCATTAGCTCCTTTGATTCAAATGGCTCTGTGTCGCCATCATACACTTTCTCTTTAAGGAAATTCCAGATACCGTAATCCAGAGGATTGAGTTCAATTCTTTCTTAGCTACGAATCTTCATCCGTGTTTTATTTTCTGCTGTGAAGGCAATGATGTAAGCTGAGTAATCTCTTTGTTGTTTTGCTGCCATCTATTGAGTGCTTTATGCATCAACAAGGCTGCTTTTCAATTGATAATTACATTGTTCCGGAGCTTTTTAACACGCAAAACTTTTTGGCCCTAATTTAAAAACCGCTTATACTATAAACTTGTAACTTTCACTGAAGTTAATATATTGTCATACCAGACTGAGAAATGTCAACATTGCAAAGAACTTTGTTCTAATATTATTGTAGTCTAAACAGCGGCACATTTTTTGTGCGACCGATATAATTTATTTCAGTCAATTTTTTTACTATACATGAATCAACTCTTTGAAATGTATAAAATTTTACGTTTTTTTAAGTGCGCATCAAAGGAAAACAACAATTTATTGCACTCATACCCATAGACCAGGGCTGTGCAAACTGCGGCCCGCGGGCCACTTGCGGCCTGCCGAGAGATGTTGTGCGGCCCGTGAAGAGGTTTGTCAACGTAATGAAAGTGCGGCCCACGCGATCCAGCTGAAGTCCGCGCCAATATCGCAAAGATAGTGCGGGTAGTTTTTTCCTCTAGATCAGATGGCATTAACCCTTACAAGACCGTTGTCATTTAATGTCACTGTCGGACATGACGAAATATGTGGTTCTTAATATAAATTTTAATAACTTCTAAAATAGTTTCTTGAGTGCAGTAGTGCAGTAGTGATGATGTGCGCAAATCGGATGCAAAAAAATCGTTATTAGGTCCTACTGTACTTGGCTCCTTGACCAAACTGCATGAGGACCACAGGAATTGCGGAAATGTTTAATGTGGCCCGGCTAGTCAGATAATTTGCACACCCCTGCCATAGACAGTACTAACTACCCAAATGACATGGTTTTTTTTGTAAATTTTATCCTCTCTTACCATTATAATCCTCCTCATCAATTAGCAGGTCGTTAAGAGCCTCGTTTATTGCCTTATTGTTCAGGCTTTGTACGGAGCGCAGGTACGGTTTCACCAGCAGTAGATGACCGCACTTCTTGAAGAAGCTGACCGTGCGGGTGTGGTCCAGGCGGGGCGTCAGCACGAGGATGAGATCGTTGAGTAACATCGGCTTGTAGTCCAGGTAGTACTGGATTGCTTTGTAGTATAATTCTATGTTAGCAACCTGGAAGAATAATAGATTGTCCAATTAAAGTTACTTGAATCTTTATATAAGTATAAGGTTAGTTTGATTAGGTGATATTAATAATAATAATAATTAATAATTAATAATAATAATAACAATAATAATAATACAAATTTATAATAATAATAACAATAATAACAATAACAATAACAACAACAATAATAATAATAATAATAATAATAACAACAATAACATAATAATAATGATAATAATAATAATAAATAATAATAATAATAATATTTATTTTGTATAGCATCTAAATCTATAGACAGCACTACTGACAATATTCAATGACGCTTCACAAAGATTTCTAAAATCATCAGCTTACAAAAAGGTTTATAAGATTAAACTAAATTTCACAAAATTACAATGAATGAATACATAAAAACACACAGATTTACAAAATACAAGCATAATAACGACAAATCATTTGGTCAGTTCAAAGATTGCATGCTATTTTAAATAAGTATGTTTTAATCAGTATCTAAAATGGAAATTTATTAATGGTCGGTGAAGCTCAGCAAGCGATGACGACGTCACAAATGAACACAATTTTCAACAGCACAAACATTCCACAAGCGTGTTGAACGTGTTTGTGAAAGGAAAAACTGAAGCACAGTAGTATTGTACTACTTCAGTGTGACACACAATTACTAGGCAAATGTTAAGTCTAAAAACTTAAATTATAATTTACTGCTGTGCTTACACATAACCTCTAGAACACGTGCGTTACATCACAACTGAACAACCATTTGAGCTGGGAGGTACAGCACCTGTTTTTGCGCAAAGCATTCCGGAGATACAGGCGCTAGTGCCCATCTAACTAGCAAACGGCGAAATGCCTGTAAACAGCGAAGAACTAGCCGCACGAACTTAGGTGTCTGCGGTAATAATTCTTCCATGTAACAATGTTAAAATCATGTTCCCTTTCAAAGTTTTTAGATTGGATTGTTTTAAGCTTTAGTTAATGTGAGGATTTTTCCTGAATTTCAAGCACCAGGTGGCAGTAGTATGAGGCAGGTAAAAGGTGCGAGCGTAGCACTGACGTGGCAAAGCTTAATGTGTGAATTCAGGCGTTAATTCTTGTTATTGTCTTTGCCAAATATTTGTATTTTTTCTTGTCTTAGTGCTACATGTATTTTATCTTTGAGCCAACTATATGCTGCTATGATGTAAGTAATTAAGAAAATTACACCACTCCTTTTTTGAACTTCTAAATTTGTGTTCACATGTCAGAAAACGTGTTATAAAACTTTCGGTTACATTTTTGCTATTTAATCAGCTATGTATTTTGCATTTGAGCATTCTTGCTACAGAATATTTTGTTTCGACTTATTAGGCTCAAACGTTATGTATGTTTTTCTTAATTTGCAGATCAAACAATAATACTACAAAAAAGTAGTTACAGTTAACATTGGGTCCGGTTTTATTTTAAATAACTAGAGTTAACATGTTGAACAACAACAAAGCAAATCTAGCATTAAAATCACATGGAAAAAGTTAATTACATAAACTTTGAAAGAGGAGAAAACGTGACACCATATCAACTACTCAAGTGTTTACAAGATATGATCATAGTATGTAGTGATTGTATGTCGACACTAGGCGGAGGAGTTGCACAAGCAGCCAATGGCTAGAGAGTGGAGGAGGTCAAGTGACCCAACGGCTATCTGGACAGGAGCGAGCCTTCCATATCAGGAGTGGAGCCCCGAAGGCGGACCAGTGCAGCATGCTCACTGACTCCGGCAGCTCCTGCAGCCAACCTGGTGCCAAACGTATCGCTCTGCTTTCCTTTGGACTACACCAGCGAGGAAGAGAGGGGGTTCCTGTTGTCTGGGCAACTCAGGATCTCCATACACCTTGCCCAGGCGTGCGCCCTGGAAATGCTACTGCAGTGGTTCAAGGATCGGTTTGCTCAGCCACAGTAGACGCTGCAGCTCCATCAATGTGATCAATAACTGACTCTCTTGGCGCACACTCCATTGTCTTCCGAGACAGAAGGATGCCAACAATTAGTTTCCCGCATTTCGGAAAATCGACAGAATTAAATAGAAAGTAGAAAGCTAAATGACTTATGACTATGACTAATGCCAGCCAACATTGTACTGGTGGTATTCTATATCCCTTGATGAAATCATACGGTTGTTTTTGGAATACCAATAACACAACACAATGTGTGGTGTTTTCCCAAATTGCATAAGAAAATGGCAGCCTGTCGCTGAAACCTTAAAACTTTCGATCTGCCAGTTAAAAACGAATCGTGAAGCCGGAAAACCGATGCGAAATATTAAAGCACTTTTCTGGCTCACCTGACAAAATGCGCCTTTTACGTGCAAAGTAGAAAAACAATGTGAACTTGTTTATCGCTAAAAGCCTTAGGTGGCTTAGTGCTTGGCACTTGTGAAAGAGTTGAGATGAATTAGCTCTAATAACAGAATGTCATAACAAGATTGCTTTCACCTGAAAAGGATGCATTCAAAAAGATTTTAACTGCATACGTTCAATTTTCCAGATAATATTGACGATTACGGCAAGTTCAAACTTGGAGACTCAGAACCTGATGTGTAAGACGGCAAGATGAGAACACAGGGACTGCGCCTTTGCCTAAACTTGATATGGTGAGCTGTGAAAAGAGGAAGTGTCATATAAACTTGACCGGTGGTCAAGGATTGATCTGTGATGCTGTGAAGACAGAATCTTGTCAGTTTGTTACATGTACTGCAGTTACAAACAAGCTCACGCTCTAACAAGTGCACTTTTGTCCTTGAACGACCAATGAGGATGGAGCAAACTAATAATGACAACTATTCATTAACAAACATTTCTCGGGATTTAAGCGCATTTGTACCGACGGACAATCGGTTCGTCATAATAGGTTCTGTAACGTTCTTCAACCTCTTGGCGCTCATGATAGAACTGACCAATCTGCTGGTCATCGTCGCCATCTATAAACATCCAAACTTGCAGACGTGCACCAACATGTTGGTGGCAAACCTGGCTGTTGCCGACCTGCTTACCGGAACCATCCTACATTATGTGCAGACAATCTCCTTCTTGGCTAATCACCTGCTGACAAAATTCATGTGTTTGTTCCAGTACGTCATACTTGTGACAGTGGCGACCGTATCTCTGGTGACGTTGCTTGCCGTTACAATCGACAGATTCATTGCCATCGTTTACCCTTTACACTATCCATCAATCATCAAACCCAAAGTGACTAGAATAGTGATTGTCCTGATATGGTGTTACTCAATATGTCTGTCAAGCTTTCAGTACCACAACAATCGCTGGTTTCCGGAAAGCGGTTGCCGTTACCAGTTTGTCGTCAACGACAAGGTTATTCAAATGCTGAGCGGTCATCTTATCATCAACGTAGCGGTCATGATAATGTTATACAGCAAGGTACTGCTAATAGCGAGAAGACATACCAGAAGAATGCGAAGCGACAAGGATTACAGACATCATCTGAAAGCTGCCAAGGTAATAGAAACCTTTTATACAGGTACCTCTGAGTCTCTGACTATGTTATACTGTTAGCACGATTTATAAGTCAAAATTTCGTAAGATGCAATAATCACGCCAATCACAACAAACATTACAATCACTTTGTCTGCAAGGAATAATAAAGTCTTCGAATGCATGGCAAGGAGATGTGGAGGAAGCGAGATAGTTATGAATGTGGCAACGGCAACTACGATTACACAGCTTGTAATATCCAAAAGCTCCTAGTAATGTTAGATGACTCTTTAAAGGTCAAAGGTCAACTGCCCAAACATTGGCCACTCTATCCTTCATCTGACTTTAACACTATGATGGAATTACACTTACAATTTTCTTAGCAAGCAGATCAAAGAAATGACAAGCTGAAAAAGGTAATTAGAGCAGAGTGAATGGATGTATTAAAGGAACAGTGCAGTAGAAATAAGACAAATATGACAAAACGATCGTGGACTTCTGCATTATGATGTCCTAATGACATAAGAATCATATACAATTATACTTTCAAGCTATTATTCGAAATCTCCTGCCATAAAACTTAAAACTGATCACACTTAAGGACCCTCCATGATGTAATATCGGTATACTTATGGAGTTTGTTGGTGCGCTGTTTTTTCGGAACACCTTATAGCAGTTCATCTGATGTAGAAAAGACGTGTCCTTCGCATGTGCCTACAGGGCAAAACTTGGAAACCAGAACTGTAGTAATAAATACAGTGGATAAGTTCAAAACTGCTAAAAATATGAAATAGCATGACCAGAGACTAAATTTAAAAGGGTTATGAATCTCTTGAACTGTACAGATTAAAGAATTTTTTCAACTTTTGCATGTGAACATTAACTAGTGCTAGTGAATTAAGTTTTCACTATCTCAATAAATTCTTACAATTTACGTTACAAGATAATTCACAATTCTTTACTACAAAATACCGTAACAAGACAATTGAAAATACTTCAGTTTACATTTGAACCCACAGCCAGCCGAAACACATCTTGCATCGCTATTGATATTATAAATTTTTGCATTTTCTGTAGGTGATGTTCATCGTTATCGGAACGTTCATTGCATGTTGGTCACCGTACACCATATTTAGCATACTGGTTTTAGCAACACCGTGGGCGCCATGGTATGGTTCATTACGAAGAATTGCCTACATGTTGGTATTCAGTAATTCACTCTGCAATCCAATCATATATGCTTGGAAGTACCGTGAATTTAGGAGAGCCTTCAAGCGCCTACTGGCCTGTAACTTCGAAAAAGTGACACCAGAGGGCGACACTGGGCAGAGTGTGACGTCACAAGAAGGCAGTAAAGCAACAACAGATACAAACGTGAGAGACATAGAGTTTAAAATAACCCCTGCAAATATATGAATGTTAACTGCAAACTTTGCATTGTAAAATACATAAATTGTGACACGAACGTAACATGCAAAGTCTGTCTTACTAATCTTAAGTGTCAATGTCATTTTTATTTTGATACTGAATGAGAATGATATGATTGTGTACCTAGTCCTCCCACTAGACAGCTAAAGCTTACAGTCATTAGGGGTCAGCATCAAACATTCTAATTCGATTCGAATGAGTTTTTTAACTACAAATTCGATTCGAACCTGAAATTATAGATTCAGCTGAAATTACGTCTGAAGTTAACACTCCAACCACACACGTTCTTTATCATTAAAATGTTTGAAACATCACGCAATCAGCTCAATTTAGCTGCAGTTTCTGTGCAAAATTTTTAACAAACTAATGGCGGTTTTTCCTGCAGAACAAAATTAAGTAATATGCTTGATCTTCGTAAGACCACTTTTTACTACTGAATCGAAAACTTGTTCGAAAATCTTTCAAACTCAATTCGAATTCGAAAGTCGCAAATTCGATTCGATTCGAATTCACTTTCTGGTAGAGAATGCTCACTCACCCCTAACAGTGATGTGAACAACTGCACCCCGAGACCTGCCAACTCTCACGCACCAGGTGTGTGTCGCAGTGTCATGAAATCCACAACCTCACAAGCAAGTTTGCAAATCATTTGACCTGAATGGCTTCCTTTGCCACCAGTACCAAGCACAACATTATTACTAGTAGCGTTCACGAGTTTCCTTATGTAAATTACACCAAAGGTAATTGAAAATTTTTAATTGGTGTAATATATTTAATATTAAATTTGGTTATTTACGGTTATATTTTCATATAATATAACAGTTATTTGACTTTTATACATTCCACGGCAATTATAACGTACTTTACTACTCCCATGAAACACTAAAATAACAAATATTATCAGTGATTCTTTTCGAAATTTTGACCAAACAGCATGCGGAAAAAACGCTCTAGCCGCACCTGGTGGGACTCTTGAAACGAGATATATAGCTTAATATATATATATTGTATATAATATAACGAAAATAATATATAATTACACCATTTTTTATTGAAAATTAAGCACTTTTGGGCACCATTCTGCTACTTTCATGTCTACAAAAAACATGTTTATATATAAGGCATGGTGGAACTCTAATAAGTGCATAGGAAAGCTCATGGTACCCAAAAATTACCTTGATTTTTTATTTTTTTTGCTTCAATTTTTTTGATAATTTGATTTCTGATGCACAAAAAGAGCAAAAATTTCTAGGGCATAATTTGCCTGCCCCGGGACTCATGCCAGGGGCAAAACGTACCTTGGGCTTTCTGTTTCACACTCATTCTTTCGCCTGTCACCGACCACGCTGTCCATCCCTGGAGGGCACGGTGCTACCACCAGTGTGACAAGAATGGGGAATTTTGTGATGCATTTCACTTTGTAATTGTAATTATAATTATGGAAATAACAAATATTAATTATTGTAACTTCCAAATAAATTTATGTATTTGAATCCAAAAAGTTTTCTTAATTTTTTTATGTCTAGTTGGTTTTTTACTTCCATCAAGCACATATCAGAACAAAGTAGCTTCAATAAGACTAGACATTTTATAAATATAGTATTTTATAAAATCTAGTATCTATTTTTTATATATTTATGCATCTTATACTGAAAATCTGGAGTATCTCTCCTAAAGTATACAATGTTTGTAACTTTGCACTTCCTTGGATGAAAGCCGAACAACCATGTCTGGCTTCACTCAGTTATGCTGTTCACGTTCTTCGGAACATCTAATCAGTTCTGCAATGAATGGACTACCAGAAACAGCTTTGTGTGGTCTGCAAACAGTAGTGCACTTGAGACAATATTAGGCATATCATACGGCAGATTATTTATATACGTGACGAAAAGTACAGGTCAAAGGACGCAACCTTGAGGTATTCCACTGGAAACAAGCTTCCAACTCGAACTGCATCTCTGTACCACTACTCTTTGTAGCACAACCCATCGGAAAGCCTAAGATCCATGAAATGATGCCTCAAGCATCTTTTTGAACAAATCTTATATGTGCCACCCAGTCAAAATGCCTTCTAAAAGTCTAAGTAAACATCGCCATTATCTAATGCCCCATTGCTCATAAAGCCGCCAATAGCTGAAGACTTATGGCTCTCCTGGTAGAAAGCCGCAATGCTTCTCCCTAATAAAATCATTTTCCATTAATATATGGAAATATTACATAATAATTCAGCTGATTCACCGATTCAAGTACCTCTGTGTGAAAATTGAAACCCAAACTTCTCCCTACTAGATGGAGCCACTTTAACTGTTGGTTGTCTGTTTAAGAAATTGTGGCAAGTTCTGTTAAACTTGTTTGGTGCATTTTTTTGTAAGAGATAAGCGATAAAGTAGGTGCACAAATGAATTGACATTAATATTAATATATATATACTCCAATACATGGTCAATACTGAATTTCTCTAATACTTCTGATATGATGCTTGTCAGCGATACTGGTCGATAATTATTCATCATTTTCTTGTATATAACAGACATCCGTGTCTCTCTCCATAGTTGGAGGATTTTACCTCGAGTTGAAACCATGGGAGCATGCCATCCAGTCCCTCAGACTTGGCTATGTTCACTCTTTTTAGCTTCTCAGCTACCATTTCTTCTGTGATCACTAAATTTCCTGCGGCTGCTGCTAGATTACTGCTACAAATTTAGAGTTGGTGTAGCTGGATCTTCCATTTCAAATACTCTGACAAAATCGTTGGAATTCTGTTTCGGCCATTTCCTTACTACTGACGGTTTGATCTCGGTTGTTGTCACTTGGCACCTTTGTACAACTCCCTGATTTTATGTTTGGATTTAACGTACTTCCAACTGCTTTTTTTCTAATGATCTTTCACATTTAAAATAATTTTTCTTTCAGCTCTTTGTTCCTATTCGCGAGTACAAGATTTGCCATACTTCCAAAATGTATCTAACTGAACACAGTCTGCAAACAGTCTAGTCGTAGTACTGCCATGCAATTTTTCTTATAAATTTTTTTTAACATATCTTGTAGCCAAATGCCGATTCGTGGAGGAATTACATTTTCAAAATGATTAACTGTATAATTATGCGGAACTATGACAAACAGACACTGAACTGTTACTGTATTTATTTTAATTACTTTTTCAAGTGTGCAGGGATGAGAATGACAAATTGCAAAAAACTCTGAAACAGGCCGGGGTTTTGGGGCCGCCTAGACCCCTAATGGGGCTGAGGGGCAAAGTTTCAATGGGGATTCAAGGAGGCGAAGCAACAAATAGCAATTTTGTGACCATAGAGAGCCTCTAAGTGGACTTAGAATATCAATTACCTTGTTTCATGCATAATTTAAAATACCCAACTATCAAGGATACATGATACCTAATTGTCTCAAAAACGTCTAAGTACTGGCCGCTCCTATGCAAAAGTATATAAAAACTGTCTGCAATTGACTCAAATAACTCCGCACGATTGATTCTAAATTTTTATACATAGAGATAAACACGTGGTTACACTGATGTATGTGATGTAAACAAAGTGACGGCCTGCCAACTAGCGGTCATCTTGTGAAATAATGTACTGGGTCCGTAAAATTTTTCAAAAATGGCACTACAGGTCTTCCAAAAACTCGGAATTCCGCGGAAAATTCTCATCCCTGCACACAGCAGCTGATATGCCACATGATGAACAGCTACAAGCATTTTTATACAACTTATCCCAAATGATTAAAAATAATTGGTTCTGTTCTAAAATGTGGCTGTTTTCTCCTTTGAGCAGTCCATTAATTTCATTAAGTGAAAGTAACAATTTTCAATGGAAGTAAATAGCAAGCTTTTAGTTGTGAGCAGGAAATTTCCACTCATGAGAAAAGGACTAAAGAGGTCAACTTTAGAAGTGATAAAAATACCAACAGAAGAACCAAACTCTCTGCGAGTTAAAACATGAACGTAGCACATCCACACCTTTGGAAATTGCTAAAATGTCTCGGCCAAAAGGAGCAGTTTATGATTGATTTTCCATTCTGTTTAATTTGCTTTTCTGTTACATTAATTGCAATCGATGCTGATGCGCCGTCTTCAACGCGCATCAGTGCTGCCAAGGTAATGTCATTGAGCAAACTGGTGCAAATTAGCTGTAAAAGCACAAATTTACAATATAACAAGCAGGTGTTTCAAAGATGCTGCAACCATGGCTGCAGATGCTCAACTGCTAGGACTGAAACCATGAGGTAAAGCCCCAAAGAGCAATTACATGACACATCCATACTATGAAAAGAGAAAAGAAACTATAGGAAACATCACAGCAAATTAGCGTTTCTTCTTTTTGTGAGAATGTAGTCAATTCCGGCAAGTCAACCGTTTTTTAAATGTTGCCAATTGATAATCAGTGCGTAAGCTGCACGATGTAACTGTGTTTAAGTGAGTAATGTTACATTTTGTTTGTTTTGTAGACCCTGATGAAGCCATAAGCAGGGCGCAACACGTGTATATGACATTAGTGAAGGTGTTTGATCGAAGAACATTAGTAAAGGTGTTTGATCGAAGAACATTACTAAAGGTGTTTGATCGAAGAACATTACTAAAGGTGTTTGATCGAAGAACATTAGTAAAGCTGTTTGATCGAAGAACATTACTAAAGGTGTTTGATCGAAGAACATTAGTAAAGGTGTTTGATCGAAGAACATTAGTAAAGGTGTTTGATCGAAGAAACCACACTAGTTGCTGCGTTGGTCTTACTGAAGAGATGAGAGAACTACTGACATAACACGACATACAAGCAAAGGTTCCCGGCAAATAAAGTAATTTAAGCTTCATTGCCATTTCACACAAAAGCAACAGACATGGAGGAGAGTAAGAATAACTATTCAGCACACAACACTTCTAAAGAACTCAATGCATTTGTTGTCCCAGTAGATCAATTTATTGTCATTTTCAACGTCACGTTCTTCAACGTCTTGGCACTCTTGATAGAACTCACCAATCTTCTAGTCATTGTCGCTATTTACAAATACCCGAACTTGCAGACGTGCACCAACAAGTTCGTGGCAAATCTGGCGGCTGCCGACATGTTAACTGGATCCATGCTCCATTTTTCGCAGACAATATTCTGGGTGGCCGTTCACCTGATGACGAAGTTCGTCTGTTTATTCCAGTACGTTATATTGGTGGCACTGGGAACAGAGTCCCTAATGTCATTACTGGCTATCACCATTGATAGATTTATTGCTATCGTCTACCCGCTACGATATCCATCCATCATGAAACCCAGGACTGCTACCGCCGTCATCATCCTGACGTGGTGTTACTCCACGTGTCTGGCAAGTTTCCAATGTTACAACAATCGCTGGTTCCCGGAGAGCTACTGCCGCTACGAGTTTGTGGTCAACAAAAAGATAGTCCTCATGATCAGCGGTCATTTCGTTATTAATACTCTGTTCATGATGATGTTGTACAGTAAAGTTCTGCTCATAGCAGCGAGGCACACTAGAAGAATCCATGCAGACAAAGATTACAGACATCACTTAAAAGCAGCTAAGGTACGGTGTTCCCTCACTTATTGCGGGTGTTCCGTTCCAGGCCCACCCGCGATAAGTGACTTTCCGCGAAGTAGGGACTCTATACTTATTTTAGTAGTTATACATTATTTTAAGTCTTTATAAACCCTCCTCACGCTCTTATACATAACCCTTTCCCGTTCCCTTAATAATTTTTCCCAGACTGTACATGTCCCTTTAAAAAACTTTACTTAAATGTTCATAAAAATGTTTTAAACTCTTAAACCTAGATATGTAATTTTACAAATTTGATATGGGTACTCACCATTGGAGATACATCCTACAGCTAGAATAATGATGATGAATTAACTGTGCAGAATTTTATGCAAAATTCATCAAATCTATACATTACTGTACAATACTTACTATGCATGTGCAAAAATACTTTAGATGGAGTACCACAAAAACCCACGAAACAGCGAGTCCGCGAAGAACGAAGAGCGAAGTAGCCAGGGAGCACTATATTACGCAATTGTTAGAGGATAAAAAAACAGAATTTATAAACCTTAAAAAATCGCCTTGAAATTTTGTATACTTTTACACACTGTCTTATTGCATGCAGGGCATGTGTTAGCAGTAACGCTGTATAAAACTTGTAAATTCAAATTACTGCAATGACTGTTAGGCGCAGCAATTTTAATAGTAAGTCGTTTGAAATAAGTTTAAATAACTGTTGTGTTTTGTTTCTCTCGGAAGGCTCATACAGAAAACCAGAAAACACTTCGTCAAATTAAACTAGTTTATTAAGCGAGAATTCTACAACACAAAAGTATGAAGGAACGCGAAATGATTACAGTAAACGTGAAAATTTGGAAAACGTTTAAGTGCATCTGAAAATACAGGTATACAAGAGAATGTGTAAGTGGCGTCCGTGTGAATCAGTGTGTGTCTCTCAGCGGCCTGCTTCGCCTTATATAGGGTGCCAGGGAACATTCTAGACGTTTCTTTCTAGAACATTCTACAAGGTGAGACGATTATTCGAACGAAACATTCTACAATGTTCTATTTAATTCTAATAGATGCCAGCGATCTCCACAACAATAACAGAGCAAAAAAGTTTAAAAACTAATCAAAGCGTTCGCAGCGCACTCTTCACTAACTAAGCAAGAGTACAAATACTTTTGCCTTGTCAATAAGATTAATGTATGGCTTTTTTGGTGAAGCCATGATGTTATCGGTGCTTCCTAAGACAGTGAAACAGTGAATTTATAAGTTAAAGGTTTTCTTTTTCAGTTACATATGTCTTTCATAATGCAAAGTAATATAATATTTTTGGGATACAAATTAAAATTCCCTTTTCTTCCCCTTAAATTATTATCTAAATTACAACGAGTGTAAAAAAACCAAACCCGGCAAAAAAGGAGAAAATGGGACGAAAAAACCGGAGTGATCCTGGACTTGAGCCAGACTGCTTTGACAAACACACAGCTGCTTTATCCTTTTCAGTCAAATTTAAAAACTCAATGATTTTGTGTTCATCCGATCATCAGCTGGTACGTTCAAAACACACAAAACTATTTATAGTTTCAAAAAGTACTTGAAAAGGACCATTTTTGATTCATACTTATAATACAATTTTAATGGTTCCATGTCTCATGCAGTCACAATATATGGCCTACAATCAATTATAATGCTATTTTAATATAGCTCTATGTAAATTAGACATACACTGTGATCATTTCTTCTCCTCTTTTCCTTCTTCCTATCCCTAATCTTACTATTTTTTCCATTCTATCATGGCTACTAACCCTAACTATTCTTCCATTCACTCATCCTCTCCTCCCTTCCTTCTTCCTATCCCTAATCTTTCTATTTTTTCCATTCCATCATGTCTACTAACCCTAACCATTCTTTCATTCACTCATCCTCTCCTCCCTTCCTTCTTCCTATCCCTAATGTTACTATTTTTTCCATTCCATCATGTCTACTAACCCTAACCATTCTTTCATTCACTCATCCTCTCCTCCCTTCCTTCTTCCTATCCCTAATCTTACTATTTTTTCCATTCCATCATGTCTACTAACCCTAACCATTCTTTCATTCACTCATCCTCTCCTCCCTTCCTTCTTCCTATCCCTAATCTTACTATTTTTTCCATTCCATCATGTCTACTAACCCTAACCATTCTTTCATTCACTCATCCTCCCCTCCCTTCCTTCTTCCTATCCCTAATCTTACTATTTTTTCCATTCCATCATGTCTACTAACTCTAACAATTCTTTCATTCACTCATCCTCTCCTCCCTTCCTTCTTCCTATCCCTAATCTTACTATTTTTTCCATTCCATCATGTCTACTAACCCTAACCATTCTTTCATTCACTCATTTGTGCCACCTTAACAAGCCAAGCTTTCAAAGTGTCATACAGCAACTCTTTTATTTGGATAATTTGACTTCATCAACGTTTTTTACCTATACTGTTTCTTTTTGTTTCAATAATATTGTATGTTGATGTATTGTATATGTATTGCTGGCGTGAAATAAATTGATTGATTGATTGAGCAATTGATTGAATTGCTATTATAAACAACATACGTGTTTACAAATATTGCATAATTCCTCTTCAGTTTTACGTTAACAAGCCGCGCTTTGTGGCACATGATAAAACAGATGATTTTTCATGATTTTTCTCCATACAGGTGATGATCATCGTTATCGGCACGTTCATCGTATGTTGGTCACCATACACCGTATTCGCCATACTGGTTACGACGACTTCATGGGCACCATGGTATAGTCTGCTGCGAAGGCTCTCATACATGTTGCTATTCTGTAACTCACTGTGTAATCCTGTTATCTACGCGTGGAAATATCGGGAATTTCGTCACGCATTCAAGCGCCTCTTGTGCTGCAAATCGGAAACGGTGGCTCCGGAGAGCGACGCCGGGCAAAGTGCAACTTCACAGAGCAGTAGCAAAGCAACAACCGATACGTATTTCAAAAACGCAGAATTTCAGGTGATGTCAGCAGAGGACAACGTGTGAGTTCGTGCCATTTTTGGAGGTCCCTCATTTTCGGAGGACATAATTTTACTAAATCTAGCTATTTATCATTTTGAGAAACATTATTTAGAGACCGATTGCTCCGTTTGTGTTCTAATTTTTAATAGAGAACGATTAAGAGGGAACCAAGGAACACAAAGGGCAGAAAGAGAACAACCTTGTTCCCTTATGTTCCCTTAACTTGTTCCCTTATGAGCAGCGAACGTGATACAGAGGGTTTAGCATTTATTTGCTTCAATAAATTTGCTTATGTGAAATTTGGAAATTGTAACTTTAAAATTGTAATTTCATTACTTTTGACATTGAATTTGGTAAAAGGAATTGCTAACTGTAGCAGACATATTCGCGATATTATTTGCCTGTACAGCTTTATGTAATATTTCAATAAATGCCCATGTAAGTAAATAAGGTATGATTTAATTTTACATGTAATTTTTTAATTTATTGCTGTCTATCTGGTTTTTAGAATGTTATAAATCAGGGGCGTGCAAACTGCGGCCCGCCGAGAGATCTTGTGCGGCCCACGAAGAGGTTTGTCAACGTAATGAAAGTGCGGCCCGGACGATTAATTATCCAGCTGAAGTCTGCGCCAATATCGCAAAGATAGCGCGGGTAGTTTTTTTCCTCTAGATCGGATGGCATTAACCCTTACAAGACCGTTGTCACTTAATGTCACTGTCGGACATGACGAAATATGTGGTTTTTAATATAAATTTTAATAACTTCTAAAATAGTTTCTTGAGTGTAGTAATGCAGTAGTAATGATGTGTGCAAATCAGATGCAGAAAAATCGTTATTAGGTCCTAATGTACTTGGCTCCTTGACCAAATTGCATGCAGCCCACAGGAATTGCGGGAAAGTTTAATGTGGCCCGGCTAATCAGATAATTTGCACACCCCTGGAATAAATGTTACTTCAACGGTGCCACCCTGTGAACTTAAATAATGTTGCAGAGTAAAGAGATGCGTGTGCCTGCATGTCAAAACCTGCAAAAGTCGGCAAAGTTAAAACTACGCTATGTCACTTCAGAGTAGAATGACCCAAAACTTTTGGTCAAATGTCAATTTTTCACATTTCATAAAGACCAATGCTAAATTTATTGGACTTTTACTGGATTTTAGCCTCAAATTATCAAGAAGTGTTCAAAAAACACCAAAATTTAATTTATACGACACATAAGTCTAATTTATTTAGACACTTTTCTGTCTAAAAAACTTGTATTTTTAAACTCCAAGTAGCTCCTGCAAGCTGTCATTTTGCTTCGGGTTTTTCATGTTGTGAAGCCAAGACATTTGTCAGAAAGAGTCATCTACTGGATTTAAACACAATTTCAATGTGTTCTTGTAAATTCTGTAGCAACCATTTCTGCGGTTGCTAAGAGTTTTGTAAAAAAAAACAATGGCTAATTTTAACAGCAATTTTCTCAAGGTTATGTTTTTCAGTACATAGCCTGCAACTCAACTTCAATGTGGATTATCTCAGCTTAGAAATAACACAGAGTGATGAACTTGGCATCAAAATGATCTTCATGAAATAGAAATTCAGGATATGTAAATAACTAGAAAAGCTTAATTGTCGATTATGCAAGCACACATACATAATGGACATAGTTTTGGATTTTTAACCTCATTCACAAAACAGCAACTTGCTTTAGAACGGCAATACTAAGCTGAAAGGGCAGACGCTCGTATAATTATTGCATTTCAAGCATGTGAATGAAGTTAGATGTGAACAATTACTAACCTACCATTTTTTATTTACAAACAAAAAAGTATCGTACTGTGTAAATGCGTAGCAAGCTCTTCGCAATGTTATTAAACAAAGCAAGGCATTTTAGATGTGTTATAGGGTTACTGATTTTTGTTTTGAAGTATATTTCCTGTTTCTGGTTGGAGCTGACACTAAGTTTACAACTAGGAGACTGATATAGCAACTGTTGGTACTAGCGTGTACACCAGAAATATCAGCTAGTTAAAAAAAGCTTCCTGATTTAGTGAAGTGGTGCCTGTTTAAAAGTGTAAGGCAAAAGCTGAAACACTTAGTAACTCACTGACAGTCACTCAGTAAAATCTCTGACTTGTTCACACTCAGTAACTCACTGACAGTCACTCAGTAAACTCTCTGACTTGTTCACATGCAATAACTCATAGGCAGTCACTCAGTAAACTCTCTGACTTGCTCACACTCAGTAACTCACTGACAGTCACTCAGTAAACTCTCTGACTTGTTCACACTCAGTAACTCACTGACAGTCACTCAGTAAACTTTCTGACTTGTTCACACTCAGTAACTCACTGACAGTCACTCAGTAAACTTTCTGACTTGTTCACACTCAGTAACTCGCTGGCAGTCACTCAGTAAACTCTCTGACTTGTTCACACTCAGTAACTCACTGACAGTCACTCAGTAAACTCTCTGACTAGCTCACACTCAGTAACTCACTGACAGTCACTCAGTAAAATCTCTGACTTGTTCACACTCAGTAACTCACTGACAGTCACTCAGTAAACTCTCTGACTTGCTCACACTCAGTAACTCACTGACAGTCACTCAGTAAACTCTCTGACTTGTTCACATGCAATAACTCATAGGCAGCCACTCAGTAAACTCTCTGATTAGCTCACACTCAGTCTCTGGCAAGGCAGAATCCTGAACTGCTTCTAAGTTTGGCAAACTTGGCTCATTGGAAAACTCATCTATTATCATAGTGATATATTTGGGACAGAAAAGTGTTTAATCTTGAAATAAACGGATGTCGAACAGTAAACCTGCAGTTCGGTGCATTTTTATTGGATTGAATTTTTAACCAGTGTAACCAACACCACGTATTACACCACTTTTGTGGGTAGAACCACAACATAAAGGGACACAATAACAACTGTTTCCAAAATCATAACCATGATAGTAAAAAATTCTCATTGTAGAAGGATCAAAAATGAATCAAGAGCTTCTCAGCTTTACCCTGAGACTTAAAAACAGCAGTTGGCATGCTTTCAGACTAGCATAGACCACGGAAAAAACAGCAGTTGGAATGCTTTCAGACTAGCATAGACCACGGAAAAAACAGCAGTTGGCATGCTTTCAGACTAGCATAGACCACGGAAAAAACAGCAGTTGGCATGCTTTCAGACTAGCATAGACCGTGGAAAAAACAGCAGTTGGCATGCTTTCAGACTAGCATAGACCGTGGAAAAAACAGCAGTTAGCATGCTTTCAGACTAGCATAGACCGTGGAAAAAACAGCAGTTAGCATGCTTTCAGACTAGCATAGACCGTGGAAAAAACAGCAGTTGGCATGCTTTCAGACTAACATAGACCACGGAAAAAACAGCAGTTGGCATGCTTTCAGACTAGCATAGACCACGGCGAAATACTTTGCGCTTCTAAGGCAACAAATTAACAATATGATATTCTTTTATTATTAATTTCTTAAATAATTCCTTTCAAAAGACACAGTATACTATTCATGTTTGCTATCCAACACGGAGTATCATTTAGACTTACTACAAAGACCGACACTTGTCTGTGGCCATTAAAGACGAAGGCAGTGCAAAGAGCGACACCGGTCTGGAGCCATTAAAGTTGAAGAAGATGAAGACAGTGCAAAGACCAACACTAGTCTGTGGCCATTAAAGATGAAGACAGTGCAAAAACCGACACTGGTCTGTGGCCATTAAAGATGAAGACAGTGCAAAAATGACACTGGTGTGCGGCCATTAAAGATGAAGACAGTGCAAAAACCGACACTGGTCTGCGGCCATTAAAGATGAAGACCGTGCAAAAACCGACACTGGTCTGCGGCCATTAAAGATGAAGACAGTGCAAAGACTAACACCGGTCTGTGGCCATTAAAGATGAAGACAGTGCAAAAATGACACTCGTATGCGGCCATTAAAGATGAAGACCGTGCAAAAACTGACACTGGTCTGCGGCCATTAAAGATGAAGACCGTGCAAAGACCAACACCGGTCTGTGGCCATTAAAGATGAAGACCGTGCAAAAACCGACACTGGTCTGCGGCCATTAAAGATGAAGACAGTGCAAAGACCAACACCGGTCTGTGGCCATTAAAGATGAAGACAGTGCAAAAATGACACTCGTATGCGGCCATTAAAGATGAAGACCGTGCAAAAACTGACACTGGTCTGCGGCCATTAAAGATGAAGACCGTGCAAAGACCAACACCGGTCTGTGGCCATTAAAGATGAAGACCGTGCAAAAACCGACACTGGTCTGCGGCCATTAAAGATGAAGACAGTGCAAAGACCAACACCGGTCTGTGGCCATTAAAGATGAAGACAGTGCAAAAATGACACTCGTATGCGGCCATTAAAGATGAAGACCGTGCAAAAACTGACACTGGTCTGCGGCCATTAAAGATGAAAACAGTGCGACTTAGTTATTAAAGCAGAAACCGGTCTCGGTGGTTGTGCAGCGTAAATTTGTTATAAAAATTCATTCAGTCAAATGTAACTCTAAGTTTCTCGACGTCTCAAAACACGTAGTTGTTTGAACAAAGCATTTTGAAAGGTTTTAAAAGGCAGATTTTTGCCAAATTTAAGCACACACAGACACGTACATTTGCGCAAAAAATGCATAAACGTACAATCACACCTGGAAGAAACCGAGAGTCACCTCATCTGACCACGCCCTGTTTATTGTACCAATAATAGGTTCTAGCGAACTCTTAGGAATAGATAAAATGGTTTGAGCAACTGCACTGCAGAAAAATCATTGCTTTATTGCTTTAAATATGTTAAGCGCAGTATACAATCTCAAGATACCAAAGAGTTTGAATTGTCTATTATCAAAATATCATTACGATGAGGAAACTTCACATAGAGCAGTGGTTCCCAAAGTAGGGGTAAATTACCCTCCGGGGATAATATATGGTTTTTTTGGGGGGTAACGGGCACCCCTCTGAAAATTTTTAAAACTTTGCTCGGAATGCATTTTACGTTGTTTTCTTCTGGAAGAGACTGCCTCCGGCAGGCAACACTGTGTCATGGGGTCCATCATTCCATCATATGTGGCATATAGGTGTGTTTACTTTTTGAGTTGGAGAAGTAGTACTAGGTGGGGGGTAATGGACACGACCGGGTTTCCCGATTTGGGTAATGGTCCGAGAAAGTTTGGGATACACTGACATAGAGTAACTGTTATACCCTGTTTTGAAATATACTGTATTGTTGTTTGTTGTTGTCGTTAAAGTAAAAAAAATTGCAAAGCGCAAGAAAGGTGTCTGTTTTCTTAGAATATTCTTGCACATCGAACTCAAAGTGAAACTAACTTTAAAAAGCTAATGGGCAGCAAGCTAAAGTATCAATTAGTTCAAAGCGAGCGAAAGTGTCGGCTTTTACGTAGCGTAACTCATGATGAAAGCCATTCAATTAGGCTGAAGTGGATAATTTCAAAAATGTTGAAACACAAAATTCATCTCTCTGTAGAATAGAGCACTCAAGTAGCTGTAAAATGAAACGACTACTTAGACCTCCGACAGGTGAACACAAATTTCATAAACGGAGCAATTAACGCAACTGTGCAATAATTTATTGAAGAGAGATAAAACTAGACTAGACACATTTAATGGCATGCTAAGAACTGCGCATGTAACGGAAAGGAAGCTAATAATAGTGATAACGTTAATGCAGGTAGGCTTTAAGAACTTCACTAATTGTGGTCGGACAGGGAAACAGATTGACAAAGATACAGGAACAGCAGAGATACAGGAACAGCAGAGATACAGGAACAGCAGAGATAAAGGAACAGCAAAAATACAGGAACAGAGATGAAGATGAACAGATTCGTGCTAACGGGAGAAAATACAAAGACGACAACTTCATAGAGCATAGGCGGGGAAAAACAGCAGAAAAATATCAGCACAACTGCCCATGGACTCTAGATACATTCAGAGAATTCCAATCAAAATGCCTTTATCTTGATAGCAGATTCGTTTTTTTGGAAAACCCCAAGAATTCTACTTAATATCTGTTGTTTTTGACGAAACCGAATGATGGACTTAACCAACGATACTCATTCATCGATTAACATTACTGAAATGACAAATGCTTTTGTGCCATTGATAACTCCGTTCCAAGGAATCTTAATGGTCATGTTCTTCACCACATTAGCCCTTTTGGTCGAACTCTCCAACTTGCTTGTGGTCGTGGCCATCTACAAGTATCCCGCTTTGCAGACGTGCACCAACATGTTCGTCGCAAACTTAGCCGTTGCCGACATGCTGACCGGAACGAGGCTGAACATCACGCAGGCGATACTCATAATGGCAAATCATCTGGTAACAAAATTCTTCTGTCTATTCCAATACATGATAATGATATTGCTAGGTGTCGAGTCCCTAATGTTGCTGCTGGCCGTCACGGTAGATCGATTCATCGCCATTGTCTACCCTCTACATTACCCGTCCATCATCACGCCAAGGACGGTGAGAATCGTGATCGTTCTGACGTGGTGTTATTCCACATGCCTGGGAGCCTTTCAGTTCTACAACAATCGCTGGTCACCGGAGAGGTTCTGCCGCTACGAAGCGGTCATCAACAAGAACGTGATTCTCATACTCAGCGGTCACTTCATTGCTAATGTCGTGCTTATGGTAATACTGTATAGTAAAGTGCTCTTAATAGCAAGACAGCACACTAGCAGAATTCACCCAGACAAAGATTACAAACGACACCTGAAGGCAGCTAAGGTATGCACATGTTTTCCATAAATATTAATAATTTACATACAATTAATATATTCAAGCATTCGTATAATACATTATGCACTAATTATGTATTTAACAGAAGCCAAATAGGTAAAGAATAAGCAGACCAGTAGAAAAGAAATTGATACAGTAAATTATGCACTAATTATGTATTTACAAAAGACAAATAGGTAATGATTAAGCAGACCTGTAGAAAAGAAGTTGATACAGTAAATGATGCACTAATTAAGTATTTAACAGAAAGCAAATAGGTAATGATTAAGCAGACCTGAAGAAAAGAAATTGATACAGTAACTTATGCACTAATTATGTATTTACAAAAGACAAATAGGTAATGATTAAGCAGACCAGTAGAAAAGAAATTGATGCAGTAACAAATAGCTAAGTGTTTAAGAATAAACTTAAAGGAATTGAACTACTTTGTACATTAAAAGAATATAAGTTGACTATATAGGTTGCAAAATCTCCACAAATTACTTAACCTTAATTAAGTTTATTCTGAAAAGTTCAATTTCAACGAATCTTTACAAAGCATTAACCCAAAAAATAGGTAAAATGGATTTAAGTCTATTGTCAAAATAATTGCATATTTTGTCTTCTGTCGGCACATTCATCATCATCAACATCATCATCAAGTTTCTCATGATTTTTGAGATAATGTTACTTTATGTTGGCACGTTCATCATCATCATCATCACCATCACCATCACCATCACCATCATCATCATCATGCTTTTCATAATGATTTTACAGGTAATGTTCATTTATTTCATCACCATCACCATCATCATCATCATCATCATCATCACCATCACCATCATCATCATCATGCTTTTCATGATTTTACAGGTAATGTTCACTTATGTTGACACGTTCATCACCATCACCATCATCATCATCATCATCACCATCACCATCACCATCACCATCACCATCATCATCATCATGCTTTTCATAATGATTTTACAGGTAATGTTCACTTATGTTGACACGTTCGTCAACATCATCATCATCATCACCATCACCATCATCATCATCATCATCATCATGCCTTTCATAATGATTTTACAGGTAATGTTCATTTATTTCATCAACATCATCATCATCATCATCATCACCATCATCATCATCATCATCATCATCATCATCATCATCATCGTCATCATCATCATCATCATCATGCTTTTCATAATGATTTTACAGGTAATGTTCACTTATGTTGACACGTTCATCATCATTAAGTGTTTCACAATGATTCTTTTGCAGATAATGTTCATTGTAGTTGGTACATTCATCATCTGTTCATTACCGTACACAATCTTCACGATTCTAATCATAACGACCACATGGACGCCGTCGTATGGACCGTTCCGAACCATCTCACAGATGCTGGTGTTCTGTAACTCCCTATGCAACCCGGTCATATATGCCTGGAAGTACGGAGAATTCCGCCGCGCGTTCAAGCGTCTCCTGCGCTGCGGCACCAGAGCCGTGGCGCCGGACAGCGACACCGGGCAAAGCGGAACGTCACGGAGCGACAGCAAGGCGAAGCCCGACACGAGGGACAGAGATGTGGAGCTTAAAATCACACCGGCAGGCGACTGAGTTTAGTTTCTGAGTACGTCAACAGGTAGCGCCACAATGAGTGAAACAATGTTTGATTCTTGCAGCCATCAAAAATGCCGTTTTTCACAAGCTACCAATAATGGATATTTAGGCTAACATGCCAGAATTACATCAAAATAAAAATATTTCGACACATAAACTAGTTAAATACTTTGTAGAATAAATTTCTCCCCAGCCAACATTGACAACAGAACATTACAATCCCGCACTCTCGTTCAAAATTTAAAGTAAACTCCAATTGTGTCTTTTAGGATAAACTCCAGCCGCAGGGATGAGAATGACAAATTGCAAAAAACTCTGAAACAGGCCGGGGGTTTGGGAGCAGCCTAGGCCCCTAATGAGGTTGAGAGGTAAGGCCCCCATGGGGTTAAAGGTGGCGAAGCCCCTAGGAGCCAGAAACAAATTGCAATTTTGTGACCATAGAGAGCCTCTAAAATATCAATTACCTTGTTCCATGCATAATTTAAAATACCCAACTATCAAGGATACGTGATACCTAATTGTCTCAAAAACACCTAAGTACTGGCCGCTCCTATACAAAAGTATATAAAAATTGTTTGCAATTGACTCAAATAACTCCGCACAATTGATTCTATATTTTTATACATAGAGATATACACGTGGTTACACTGATGTACGTGATGTAAATAAAGTGACGGCCTGCCAACTAGCGGTCAGTTTGTGAAATAATGTACTGGGTCTGTAAAAATTTTCTCAACAAATTTACGCGATTTACAAAAATGGCACTACTGGTTTTCCAAAAACTCGGAATTCCGCGGATCCGCGGAAAATTCTCATCCCTGCAGCCGTGTCGTTTAGGATTAAGACATAAATGCCAGCTTAAGTACTACCGTACTCACTTTGGTGATTATGTCCTTAAAATGGCTCTCTCTCCAAGCATCCGTCGGATGACTCATCATTGTCTGAACGGCATTGTCAAACTCTTCGTACTTGTCGTAGAGGAATACCAACTCCGCCCACAGGTGCGCTTGCTCAGCTGCGCGTAGTACCTGCAATGAGATTATATGTGCATACGTTTGGTTATAGTAGCAATGTGATAAACATGTCAAGTAACTAGTACATGATGCCTATAAGCATAATACAAATACATATACATATCACATAGTACATGATGCATATAAGCATAATCATGAACTGCTGTGTTAGTTTCACGACGTCATATGATGTAAAGCCCATTTTTCGTGACATCATGCGTTTAAGCAGTACTGTAACACCTATGCAAATGTGGTTGATGCGCAAGGGAAGATGCCTGCCATTGTACAAACTGTGGTTAGTTTCTGACGTAATCAAGAGCTGTGTTCGATTTCCGTTAATTAACTTTCTAAGCTAATTATTCAAATATAAGGAACAATTTTTAACTCTTATAGGCAAGAAAATGTATATTTTGGACAGTAAATTAAAATGAGATTGAGTCTAAACAATCATTCTGCCTTCCTTTAAAGCGCCGCGTGTGGGAAGACTGCAAGAAGCTCACTACAGAATCTAGAACTGAGACCCGACATCTGGATTCGACCTATGAACCAAGGAATAAAGGCAAAAATTGTAACCTGCTGAAACCTTAGCATCGTACAAGTGAGTCAAAAATGATAACCAAGCAAAAGAGTATATGGTTCGTACTGTCCTAACAAAATAAGGTGCCCGAAAAACTTTTCAGTAATCTCAGTGTGGCTTCATTAAGGTGATGAAGCCCATAATGATACACTGTTAAAATCTTGCTAATGCTCAACAACTTCTATGTCTTGGTAATGTGCGCGACATGCGCTAAATACAAGTCCAACAGTCTTTTAGATGTAATTTATGATTTTTTATTGTCTAAAATGGGCAATCATCGTCTCATCCCAAAATCACTATCACATTATGACATACTTGACTGACTGACTGACTGAATGACATATTACATGCGACTCAACTTCGTTTTATCTGAAGCAAATAAAAACATTTTCTGCTAATCTAATGTTAAAAGGATAATTAACTGCTATAATGAAAATGTATAATAATATTATGAAATATGAAGAAATCAAACTTACATCTTTGCCGCATCTTACTAACTTGCTAAACAGAACTCGATTGTCAAAATTTTGTTATAAAACGACACGACGTACTGAACAAGAATGACTTCTTTCCTATCCTGTCTGCAAAATGAGGCCAATGGCCTATTTCCTGTCCTAGCTCACCTGTCTATCAACGGCCTAAATTTGCAAAAAACAAACACAAGGAGGCACCACGTGCTTATATCCAAAACAGTCATGTTTTGGACGTACAATTGTCTCAACATGTGGAAACTCACCTTCGGAATGTTGACACGCGACCAAAACAGTTCGAGATGTTCTCGCATTTTCTGAGGCTTGTATTTAGAGTAGAGAATGGCGAGTTCCGTAAACATTCCCATGTGTGCACGTTCTAAACCTGAAACAAGCGAACAGTCGAATGAGTCAACAAGATTTACTCAGAGTTGACAGAGAGTAATCCTTTTCACAGCACCAGCGATTTATGATGATCGTGAAAAGGTCAAAAGTCACATGTACCAGGCAATGTATTTGTGTCAAAGGTTAAGTGTATCAGACAACGTGTTTGTGTACATTTGACAACGCTTTGCAGGCCTGCTTTTGCAACAGTAACAGTTTTAAGTGCCATTCTTACATTTGCTCGTCAAGCAGAAGGATATGACCACTCAGCTGTTCATCCCTCCCACGCATGCATGAATTCCTGCAACGGCTCTCTCAGCATCCTTAGCAAATAACTAAAGCGGTACAAGCTTACCAAGAGTAGCTGTTCACCCCACCCAAGCATGTATGACCACTCAGCTGTTCACCCCACCCAAGCATGAATGACCACTCAGCTGTTCACCCCACCCAAGCATGCATAAATTCTTGCAACAGCTCTCTCAGCGTTCTTAGCAAATAACAAAAGCGGTACAAGCTTACCAAGAGTAGCTGTTCACCCCACCCAAGCATGTATGACCACTCAGCTGTTCACCCCACCCAAGCATGTATGACCACTCAGCTGTTCACAACACCCAAGCATGCATGACCACTCAGCTGTTCACCCCACCCAAGCATGCATAAATTCCTGCAACAGCTCTCTTAGCGTCCTTAGCAAATAACTAAAGCGGTACAAGCTTACCAAGAGCAGCCTCTAGAAGCTGAATGAGCTCCTCGAAGTAGCCTCTGTCCTGATAGAAGTTGATGAGTTCCTCCAGTTCGTCTGCGTGTACAACAATGTGAAGTCCGCACATCTGAGCCAATCGGAACTCTTCGTTCTCAACGCATGCAAAACAAACCTAGAGGCAAACAATGAGAAAGAGTTAAGGAGACAATGGCTTAAGCAAAACACTCACGTTCATAGAATATTATTATCTGAAACAGACCGGGGGTTTGATGGGGTTGAGAGGCAAAGCCCCCATGGGAGTTCAAGGGGAAGAAACCCCCTTAGCAACAAATTGCGATTTTGTGACCATAGAGGCCTCTAAGTGGACTTAAAATATCAATCACCTTGTTTCATTTATAATTTAAAATATCCAACTATCAGGGATACATGATACATATGATCGTGAAGCTTCAAAAAATTAACAACTTTAACAACTTTTATTTTGTATATATTTTGTTGCCTATATTTCATAAATTATAAAAATAAACTAGGTTTTATTCAAATTACGCTTTGGTATTTCGGTTGTTTGTGTCTGGAGGCCTCAAAGCTTCACATTTGTCAGCAATGAAGATATGCCGCATTGCCGTAAAAGGCATGCTACAAATCGTACAGATTATCAAATAAATGATATTTACGCTTTATTTGAACTATTTTAGCCAAAATTTTTCAGCGATTTTTAACATCCAGGAGATAAAAGGTAAGCTGGATAAATACCTCGAAAAAATGCTACTGAAAGTTTCGGTTACGATTTCGACGAAAACGAGGTTCAACCCGGAACCCGGAATTCCGCGTATCCGCGGAAAATTCTCATCCCTGATTGTTATTTACAGAAAAAACTGACTAGAAACAAAACACTTGAACAAATAAAAAAAACAAAATCGGCAATAAACGTTTTCAGCTTGTTAGTACACAGCAGGCAAAACAAAAGAGGGAAGGAGAGGAGAGGAAAAGAGAAGTTCTGCATTACCTCCTTCCAGGTTTTTGTGCTGTTGGCCTTCCGCGCTCCGTCCACGGCCCCCTGGTATTGTCCCAGCTTGACCAAGGTGATGGCCAATCGTGCAAAGTTTGATACGTTGTTGTAGAGTAGTTTCGCCGCTTCGTACATTCCGTTTTCGAAACAACGATCGCCAACCTAAGATAAAACGTATTCAAACACGTCTAAACAATTTCATTGGACTCAACTCAAGTTTTTTACGCATTTCACGTTAAAACCAACGTTGAAAAAAATTAGACACACTTTCAAGTTTAGAAGGTATACCATAGTACAGAGTTTAGTATAGTTTTCAGTATATAGTGTTTAGTATGGTATATACTATAGTATGGTATGCCATATGAGTATAGTGTTTCATTATACTATACGAGTATGTGGGCTGTGCGTGATCAGTGCTGTTGATGAGCGAAAGTGGGGAGCTTGCCATGTGATGACCAGGACTCCTGACCATACGAGTATGTGGGCTGTGCGTGATCAGTGCTGTTGATGAGCGAAAGTGGGGAGCTTGCCATGTGATGACCAGGACTCCTGACCATACGAGTATGTGGGCTGTGCGTGATCAGTGCTGTTGATGAGCGAAAGTGGGGAGCTTGCCATGTGATGACCAGGACTCCTGACCACACGAGTACGTGGGCTGAGCGTGATCAGTGCTGTTGATGAGCGAAAGTGGGGAGCTTGCCATGTGATGACCAGGACTCCTGACCATACGAGTATGTGGGCTGTGCGTGATCAGTGCTGTTGATGAGCGAAAGTGGGAGCTAGCCATGTGATGACCAGGACTCCTGACCATACGAGTATGTGGGCTGTGCGTGATCAGTGCTGTTGGTGAGCGAAAGTGGGAGCTTGCCATGTGATGACCAACCAAGTAGTTTTTACTCTGAAAAGTTACAAGACTGCATATGCTGCCCCCTACTGTTTTGTTTTTAAAGTTATTTAGATGGGATATGCTGTCTTAAGAAAAACAAATACAGACATGTCTAGGAAAGTAGTTGTAGAGTCACTATTTCATTATACTAAAGTGAGTAAGTTGTGAACTCATGTGACAGATCCTCATCTAATCATCAAGCAAACAAGTAAGGTGAGAAGATTTCCCATGTTGGAAGAGTACAAGTAAGGTGAGAAGATTTCTCATGTTGCAAGCAAACAAGTAAGGTGAGAAGATTTCTCATGTTGCAAGCAAACAAGTTTGGTGAGAAGATTTCTCATGTTGCAGGTATACAAGTAAAGCGTGTAGCGTAATTTTTAACGGAAGTGGTGCTGACAAGCCACTGGCATAGCAGTGTCTAGTTTTTTTGCTGGTTTACTGCTGCGTTTACTTGTCTGAAGGCAGATTTCTTTCATTTTAGAATTCTGCCTGCCCAATGTCTACAATAGACGTGACGGGCGTATGATGATGATGATTAAAAAGGTCATTTCTTACTGACATTAGAAAAGTATGGATGATATTCAATGTGTTAACGCTTACAAACTATCTGATGGCATATGCCGTCCTATGTAAACAAATGTGGACATGTGTCTAAGCAAAGCCTGTAGATGTGTGGCTTTGCAGGTAACATGGCTAATATGAAAAATCAAGTGACAGAACTCTTCTAATCACCAAAGATATGGTTATTGCCTTGGGTTAGTCACCAAACAACTAAACCGAAAAGATTTCCCATGTTGCAAGAATAAGAATAGAGAGTGTAGTGTAACTATTGTGCAATATGCAGAAAATTTCTCGTTTACTCTACGAAAGTATAGTTGGTACGTAAATTCTATGTAAAGCACACTATGTTTATTACTATTTGTAAATAAGTGACATTTCAGTTGTTTTAATGCAGCAGAGAAATAAACTGAATCTTCAAACTCAAACTTCAAAGAATGTGCATTTTGTTTAAGTATAGGTCAGTTTTTCCAAATTTGCATTTTTGCTTTTAATTTGGACTACTGTACACAGCTGGCAATTACCATTATGAAGAAAACTATACTGGGATTTGTAGAGCTTGAAAAGGTCTAAAGAATGGTGTAAAGCAGGGGTGCAAATTATCTGACTAGACGGGTCACATTAAACTTTCCCACAATTCCTGCGGGCCACAGGCACTTTGATCAAGGAGCCAAGTACAGTAGGACCTAATAACGATTTTTTTTGTATCCGACCTGCGTACATCACTCAAGAGACTATTTTATATTAAAATTTATATTACAAACCATATATTTCTACTTTCAGTACAGATAGTGGTAATTTCATTACAATGCATATTAGTAATGTGTATCACACAGTCTGTGTAGTACAGTGACATTAAGCTACAATCGTCTTGTAAGGGTTAATGGCATCCGATCTAGTAGAAAAAACTACCCGCACTATCTTTGGGATCGTGGCACGGACTTCAGCTGGATACACTCAATTAATCGCCCGGGCCGCACTTTCATTAGGTTGACAAATCTCTTCGCGGGCCGCACAAATTCTCTCGGCAGGCCGCAAATGGCCCACGGGCCGAAATTTGCACACCCCAGGTGTAAAGTATGTATGTTTAGCGCGTTACCAAAAAAATGCACAAACACTTAAAAATTGAACATTTTACATCGTGTAGAGCAATCACTGGAACAGGAAAGATGCACAGCAACTGCAAAATGGGTTATCCGTTGTCCAAGTTTGCATAATTACACATGCACAATTTCAATAATTACTGCTACTGATGCCAAAGATAAAGGTGTGTTTAATGATGTACGGCATTCGTGCTCGTTGCGCCCCAAATCAGGAGCCCTTTCCGGGATGTAAACTCTCTCTAAAAACTCACATGCATTTTATATAACAGCTAAAGATATAAACATCAAAAATGCTACATAGTTGCCACAAATTTCTCAACATTTCCTGCCACAAATTTCTCAACATTTCCTGCCACGATTTTCTCAACATTTCCGGCCACAAATTTCTCAACATTTCCTGCCACAAATTTCTCAACTTTTCCTGCCACAAATTTCTCAACTTTTCCTGCCACGAATTTCTCAATATATCCTGCCACGATTTTCTCAACATTTCCTGCCACAAATTTCTCAACAATTCCTGCCACAAATTTCTCAACATTTCCTGCCACAAATTTCTCAACATTTCCTGCCACAAATTTCTCAACAATTCCTGCCACAAATTTCTCAACATTTCCTGCCACAAATTTCTCAACATTTCCTGCCACAAATTTCTCAACTTTTCTTGCCACGAATTTCTCAACTTTTCCTGCCACGAATTTCTCAACATTTCCTGCCACGATTTTCTCAACATTTCCTGCCACAAATTTCTCAACAATTCCTGCCACAAATTTCTCAACATTTCCTGCCACAAATTTCTCAACATTTACCCCCCCCCCCCTTCGAGCCCGTTACAGTATCAGACCATTCACCTGCTGCATTTGCGCATGGTTAGGCCCAGAGATAAATTCCTCCAAATCAGCGAGGCGGTTGGTCTTGGCGTAGGCAAACACCAACTCTGTTTCGATGAACGATTCTCTTGCCTTCTTTCTGGCCATCTGCAGGTATCTGACCAGATCTTCCCAGTTATCTGCAAAAGAAATCACTCAGGGATGAGAATGACAAATTGCAAAAAACTCTGAAACAGGCCAGGGGTTTGGGGGCCACGTAGGCCCCCATGGGGGTTAAAGGTGGCGAAGCCCCCTTGGAGCCAGCAACAAATTACAATTTTGTGACCATAGAGAGCCTCTAAGTGGACTTAAAATATCAATTACCTTGTTTCATGTAGAATTTAAAATACCCAACTATCAAGGATACATGATACCTAATTGTCTCAATAACTCCTAAGTTATATGCAAAAGTATATAAAACCGTCTGCAATTGACTCAAATAACTCCGCACAATTGATTCTATATTTTTATACATAGAGACATACACGTGGTTACATTGATGTACGTGGGGTAAACAAAGTGACGGCCTGCCACCTAGCGGTCAGTTTGTGAAATAATGTACTGGGTCCGTAAAAATTTTCTCAACGAATTTACGCGATTTACAAAAATGGCACTACTGGTCTTCCAAAAACTCGGAATTCCGCGTATCCACGGAAAATTCTCATCCCTGAATCACACAAGTATAGAAGAGTGAGTCAGCGACATTTTACCATTTGGCACAAACATTTTAAATTATTATTTCTAGTTATATAAGTCTTTCCTGAAGGTAGGGGAAATGCTGAGTAATATAAGTTTGTATGGAAAGTTTGTTGGGACATAATTTAACATTTCCTTTTCTTCACCAGATTTACGTTGTACGTATGTGACGTCATGTAATGGCGCGGTCGGAACAGCATGGAGGGAAATTTAAAATGAAAACAAACAAAAAATCCTTTGAACACAAGTATGATATACGCCATAAAATTACTATAAAGTAACATAATTTTAAAGGCGATTTTTCTGAAACCTACTCCAGGCACCCCTTTTCTTGTGATGTAAGTCACATTTCTTTCCTTGCAACAAATCTTTATCAAGTGCTCAATTTTTTGCGGTGAAGATCGTGATGTAAACTAACTGAATCCCTTACTGTTTTTCTGTCATGTATTGAGTGCTTTATAAGTCACTGAATGTGCCTGCTTTAATGCATTTAATAACACAGTAAGAAGTTGAAGACCACGGCCAAATCACTTTGAAAACACCGGTTTTCGCCTGATCACCAAAGTTAAGCAACATAGAGCCTGGTTAGTACTTGGATGGCTGACCGCCTAGGAATACCAGGTGCTGTAGGCTTGCGGGATGCCCGAACTGTATCTCGACACTAGACGGAGGAGGTGTACAAGCAGCCAACGGCTAAAGGGCGGAGGCGGTCAAGTGACCCAACGGTCATGTGTAGAGGAGTAAACCTTCCAAATCAGGAGTGGAGCCCCGAAGGCGGACCAGTGCAGCATGCTCACTGACTCCGGCAGCTCCTGCAGCCAACCTGGTGTCAAACGTATCGCTCCGCTTTCCTTTGGACTACAGCAGGGAGGAAGAGAGAGGGTTCCTGTTGTCTGGGCAACTCAGGATCTCCATACACCTTGCCCAGGCGTGCGCCCTGGAGACGTTCAAGGATCGCACTGTTTAGCCACAGTCGACGCTGCAGCTCCATCAATGTGATCAATAACTGACTCTCTTGGTGTACACTCCATTGTCTTCTGAGACAGAAGGATGCCAACCAAGAAGTTGAAACTACAGGAATGCACCACATGACCCTAGCAAGTACGCTGGATGGATAGTAATTTAAGAAACAGAAGTTGCTATAGGAAACAGAGGAGACTGGTCAAATTACAACTCACAATCTAAAATCATTCTGACTAGTAACACTTGTTTCAGAAAGTATACACAACAATAGGGGCCCATAACCAGAAAGACATACAGGAATGCTAGTTAACCGCATTACTTGTCAACCAAGGTAATGTAACCACAAGTAGTTAAGGCAAAGTAAACATCTGAAGGGTTCAGAAACTTCCTCTTGATGCAAATGTTTTATCTTTAAAGTAGCAAACTAGACAACCACACCCATCAACTCCATGCTGTCGCTGCCAAGTAATCCCTTGACCACATGAGACCACTTACCAAAGATGTAATGTCTAAAATTTGCAAAAAGAATCGTACCGTGTTGCTGTGCTACTGCCACGACTTCCATGTATGCGGAGGGATCGTTTGCCTTGATGAAAGAATCTATGGACTCCTTGACCATGCCCTGTTGTAACTGAGCCCTCGCCAGGAGACTCCAGACTGCCGGGTCGTTACAACGTTCGGCAAACTCGTACGCGCGGTCCAGATTCTTCACCTGATCTATTAACACCTGCCAATCAGAGAAACGTGTAACGATGGGATCAGGACTAAGATAAGAAAGAAAAAATACATGTACTGTTTTTTCCAACTGATGTCTGACAGCGATACGCATGCGGTTGCTTAAACAATCTGTCACCTAAGTATTAGCAGATCCTATCACCTACCTGTATCGCAGATGTGTTCACGTCAAACTTCTTAAATATGGCGAACGCCTCCTCGTACAGTTCGCTGCCGATGGCGATGTTTGCGATGTCGGGAGCGTCGTAGTTATCGAGTCTGTTGATGTATTCCATGACGCGAGTGCGATCTGCCTTGATGGCGGTCAGAATCAAGAGATTCTGCAAGTTCCTAGGAAAATCAATAATTCATTGTAAAACAATTCCACAGACAACACATCAAATAGAAATATTCCACAAAAAAACACAAGATAAATTTGCAATAAATTTAAGAGAAAGTTAAAAGAAAGACAACTTCATTTAACAGAACACGTGATTTTTTCTTTAAAATTTCAACTTTGCAACAAAAATGTTGTAAATTATTGGAAATTAAACTTAAAGAACAAGAAAACGTTCTTCACAAATGAAGCTTGAAAAATTTGACTTGAAACTTTACATCACTTATAAGCTCACTACATCACTCAAGTTTTCAGTTTTGGTTTATTGTAATGGCGGTACCGGAATCTAGCTAAATGTCAGTGACAATTCTCCAATGTGAGTCACTGAACCAGCAGGGGTGCCCGAAACACACTAATGCACATATCCTCCTTCAATAGAAACATGCCAGAAAGTGGTAGACGAACGAAACCACCACGAAGCAATTTTCTTGGCGATCTCCCATCCGCATAATGACTAAAATCACTGTTGCTTAACTTTGGTTGCTAAACGTTTACAGGTATGGTTCGAATTTCGATAATTTCAAGCGTTCGAGAGCCAGATCAACGTAGTTTTATTGTAAAATTTTTCAATTTACAAAAATAGTCACAAATTGTCATTTTCAAAATGGCTCACTTGGACATATTTTTAACTATGAAAACTGAAAACGATACGCGGAAAATGAAAGAATTTTACTACAACTGGTTTAGGTATTTTGACATTTTAACAAACCTATGATCACTAAACAGCGAATTATCCAGTACAATTTTCTCTAGCAGTTCAATAAGTTCGTTGGGGAGGTCAGCAGTCATGAAGGCTTTGACAGTGACAGAAATGTCCTCAGGATCTTGAGTCTCCGACAATGCCGTCTGTACAACCTGTAGTAGAAAAATCAATATTTAATCAAAATGAAACAACGTCAAAATTCGATATGGAACCATAAACAAATTGTGGATGTGCCCAGTCCACGCCAAGAAACGGCAAAAAATCAGTATTGAACTGCGCGATAGACCTGCAATTTATTAAAATAACAGATCAGAAAAAGTGCTTAAGAACGTGCTAAAGGTTATTACCATTTAGACAAATAAAAAATTAGATTTAAGAAGACTGAAACACAAATTATTACTTCATGATTTAGAGATTTGAAGCAATTCTAACCAATTTAAACTATTAACTAATTATTAAAGTAGATGGTGACTTAAAAATTAACTGGTGACAACTTTGGCTTGAAAATACAACTAGTGACTGTTCAATTGTAACAAAATAGACAAAGCAATGCAAGTATCACCAAACGACATGATCAGCATAACGGCAACAGAAAAGTTGAGAAATTTGTGGCAGGAAATGTTGAGAAATTTGTGGCAGGAAATGTTGAGAAATTTGTGGCAGGAATTGTTGAGAAATTTGTGGCAGGAAATGTTGAGAAATTTGTGGCAGGAAATGTTGAGAAATTTGTGGCAGGAATTGTTGAGAAATTTGTGGCAGGAAATGTTGAGAAAATCGTGGCAGGATATATTGAGAAATTCGTGGCAGGAAAAGTTGAGAAATTTGTGGCAGGAAAAGTTGAGAAATTTGTGGCAGGAAATGTTGAGAAATTTGTGGCCGGAAATGTTGAGAAAATCGTGGCAGGAAATGTTGAGAAATTTGTGGCAGGAAATGTTGAGAAATTTGTGGCAACTATGTAGCATTTTTGATGTTTATATCTTTAGCTGTTATATAAAATGCATGTGAGTTTTTAGAGAGAGTTTACATCCCGGAAAGGGCTCCTGATTTGGGGCGCAACGAGCACGAATGCCGTACATCATTAAACACACCTTTATCTTTGGCATCAGTAGCAGTAATTATTGAAATTGTGCATGTGTAATTATGCAAACTTGGACAACGGATAACCCATTTTGCAGTTGCTGTGCATCTTTCCTGTTCCAGTGATTGCTCTACACGATGTAAAATGTTCAATTTTTAAGTGTTTGTGCATTTTTTTGGTAACGCGCTAAACATACATACTTTACACCTGGGGTGTGCAAATTTCGGCCCGTGGGCCATTTGCGGCCTGCCGAGAGAATTTGTGCGGCCCGCGAAGAGATTTGTCAACCTAATGAAAGTGCGGCCCGGGCGATTAATTGAGTGTATCCAGCTGAAGTCCGTGCCACGATCCCAAAGATAGTGCGGGTAGTTTTTTCTACTAGATCGGATGCCATTAACCCTTACAAGACGATTGTAGCTTAATGTCACTGTACTACACAGACTGTGTGATACACATTACTAATATGCATTGTAATGAAATTACCACTATCTGTACTGAAAGTAGAAATATATGGTTTGTAATATAAATTTTAATATAAAATAGTCTCTTGAGTGATGTACGCAGGTCGGATACAAAAAAAATCGTTATTAGGTCCTACTGTACTTGGCTCCTTGATCAAAGTGCCTGTGGCCCGCAGGAATTGTGGGAAAGTTTAATGTGACCCGTCTAGTCAGATAATTTGCACCCCTGCTTTACACCATTCTTTAGACCTTTTCAAGCTCTACAAATCCCAGTATAGTTTTCTTCATAATGGTAATTGCCAGCTGTGTACAGTAGTCCAAATTAAAAGCAAAAATGCAAATTTGGAAAAACTGACCTATACTTAAACAAAATGCACATTCTTTGAAGTTTGAGTTTGAAGATTCAGTTTATTTCTCTGCTGCATTAAAACAACTGAAATGTCACTTATTTACAAATAGTAATAAACATAGTGTGCTTTACATAGAATTTACGTACCAACTATACTTTCGTAGAGTAAACGAGAAATTTTCTGCATATTGCACAATAGTTACACTACACTCTCTATTCTTATTCTTGCAACATGGGAAATCTTTTCGGTTTAGTTGTTTGGTGACTAACCCAAGGCAATAACCATATCTTTGGTGATTAGAAGAGTTCTGTCACTTGATTTTTCATATTAGCCATGTTACCTGCAAAGCCACACATCTACAGGCTTTGCTTAGACACATGTCCACATTTGTTTACATAGGACGGCATATGCCATCAGATAGTTTGTAAGCGTTAACACATTGAATATCATCCATACTTTTCTAATGTCAGTAAGAAATGACCTTTTTAATCATCATCATCATACGCCCGTCACGTCTATTGTAGACATTGGGCAGGCAGAATTCTAAAATGAAAGAAATCTGCCTTCAGACAAGTAAACGCAGCAGTAAACCAGCAAAAAAACTAGACACTGCTATGCCAGTGGCTTGTCAGCACCACTTCCGTTAAAAATTACGCTACACGCTTTACTTGTATACCTGCAACATGAGAAATCTTCTCACCAAACTTGTTTGCTTGCAACATGAGAAATCTTCTCACCTTACTTGTATGCCTGCAACATGAGAAATCTTCTCACCTTACTTGTACTCTTCCAACATGGGAAATCTTCTCACCTTACTTGTTTGCTTGATGATTAGATGAGGATCTGTCACATGAGTTCACAACTTACTCACTTTAGTATAATGAAATAGTGACTCTACAACTACTTTCCTAGACATGTCTGTATTTGTTTTTCTTAAGACAGCATATCCCATCTAAATAACTTTAAAAACAAAACAGTAGGGGGCAGCATATGCAGTCTTGTAACTTTTCAGAGTAAAAACTACTTGGTTGGTCATCACATGGCAAGCTCCCACTTTCGCTCATCAACAGCACTGATCACGCACAGCCCACATACTCGTGTGGTCAGGAGTCCTGGTCATCACATGGCTAGCTCCCACTTTCGCTCATCAACAGCACTGATCACGCACAGCCCACATACTCGTATGGTCAGGAGTCCTGGTCATCACATGGCAAGCTCCCCACTTTCGCTCATCAACAGCACTGATCACGCTCAGCCCACGTACTCGTGTGGTCAGGAGTCCTGGTCATCACATGGCAAGCTCCCCACTTTCGCTCATCAACAGCACTGATCACGCACAGCCCACA